>SMDT01001929.1:0-63337 GCA_005392925.1 Aquilaria sinensis | reverse complement strand
ACTCCCAAGTTTGCTTGCAGTAGCTTCTTCAACTAGATCATGTAGAGCTTAGCTTCCCTTCTGTTCTTTCTATTCTTCCTCTACATCCCACTTTCTTTAATGTCTTGCCTATGCTTGCTTTGTTTCTTCTTCAATCTACCTCTCTTGTATCTTGTTGAAAAGATTTTGTTTGTGTTTTTGTTCATCTTGCCTCGAATTCTGCTGTTGCTCCCTTTGTCACATTTACAGTTCAGATTCATGGTTCTTGATGCCTATGGTTTATAACTCATTCTGATTTCTTTGCAGAACCATGCACCCATGTCCTAAGAACATTGCCTAGCACTTCACTTTGGCTGCATCAATGATAGGTAAAACAAGGTTCTAGAACCTAAAAACCACTTGAGGAAGTTGCATAACAGTTTCAGAAGGCAAACGAGTCTCAAATGTCACCCAAAACTCATATGCAAAGTTTCAGGACAATCAGATAAGCCTAGCTGAAAGTCAAAGTATCAGTCAAAATAGCAATGTAATTGCTGGTTTAACACTTACAAAATCTAGCAGATATATCCCAGCTACAACAGATTTAATACATGAGCTCTGTAGCTCACTAACTTTTTTTCCTGTTTAGCCACTTCAGTAATCTCATTACTTATCCAATGCAATGCCTTTCAAAACCAGTCAGTCAAAGGCAAATAACTCAGTTCCAAAATCTTATTTTATGGCTTGAACAAGTCCATGATTCGAAAACATACATGTCTGCAAAACTTCCAGTTCAAATCTTTTTTCTGTTAAACAATATCAGAGGAAGAAACAGAGGGCTTGATACTTACAAGACCCTGGCACAACTTTTATATAATAGATGGGAGGAGAATACAAGAAAAGGAAATCTCTAGGAATAAAGAAAGTAAATCCCTAGGAATAAAGAGAGATTATTATGTTTCCTAAACTATAAATAATATTCCATAACACTCCCCCTCAAACTGGAGCATACATATCATAAGCTCCAAGCTTGTCACATATAGACTTTACTTTAGACCCTCCTAAAGCTTTAGTGAATAAGTCAGCAAGTTGATCTTCTGATTTGACATACGGGGTCTTGATCAAGTCTTCTTGAAACTTCTCACGAACAAAATAGCAGTCAACTTCAATATGTTTAGTTCTCTCATGGAAGATGGGATTTGATGCAATATGGATAGCTGCTTGATTATCATACATTAATTTCATGGGAGATGAGTGTTCGAAACCAAGCTCCATGAGAAGATGCCTTAACCAAATTAGTTCACACGTTGTTACCCACTCCGGGGTAGTCCAATTATGGTGCCAAAATTGTGCATTTAAACTCCAGGATTGGTAATGTTCTGTAGGCCATTAGAATACTACCCTTAGTGTGCATACCCAAGTGGCCCTCTTGGGCACTATGTAAACACATGCATATTGGTCCAACCATCACACACATATTCACATTTCATGCACACCATGGCAGCAAAGAAGGAAAACACGAGCACAAGTCTTAATCTTGGCTGCCACACATTAGACAATGTTAATAAATTCTAGTGACCAGCCACTGCGCCTGTAACTTCCACTAATAAACTGTATCATTCTAGCCACATAACCCCCTATTGTATTTGCTCCATTACCAAGTAGAGACTTAGATAAAATCAAGAAATTTTGTTTTACATCAATAGCCCACCTATGGACCAACTTATGGATTTTTTAAGTTGGTTACAAAATTCTGACCAAATGAACAGTAACTTAGCCAAATTTGCAATGTCATACCTTTGGATACAGGGCTCCAAATTCAGAAATTCCAAATCCCAGTTCAAAATCTAGATGTTATCTAGGTGTGGTCAAAATTTCATACCAAGATTCTATCTACAGAGGGAGATATAAAACTTTAAGTGCAGAGTCAAAATTCTGGTCACTTTATGTCCATTTTGCCCATACAAAATTTCATAAGTGTGCAAACACTTCATTCACAAGGAGAAATCCCTCCAAGGCTACTCCATATATGTCCATTAAACATAGGAAATACATTCCCTTTCATTTAATAACTTTATATGGCCAAAACAGAATCTACAAGTAAGTAGCCCATCATTCACACTTAGGCAGCTTTGCACCACATCATTTACATAGCCAAAACATTACTCAGATGTTCACATACTTGTCTCATTTTACATAAACTACATGTACATGCATACATGCATTACAATATGGTCTTAACTCAGCTAAATATGCACCCTAAGTTACAGGAGTCCCTGAAATGCAATGGACTCCAAAAACAGGATGCTGGACAGCTGCTACACAACACAATAAGTACCATCACTAAAAATACCAAATGTGCTCCTAAAATCACCAAAATTTCCAGATCATAACTAGACATATGGAATTTCATGTTCCTGAAATTTCACAGATAAATTCAAACGAAAACTATTAATTTGAATGTTCTCTTTCAGGTGCTCCTGAAATGGACAGAAAGGGGGTAAGTTTCTTGGATGAAACTTAGTAAGGGCTTATCAATAAAATCTTCAAACTCCAACCATATACCTAAAATCCAAAGACACTAAAACACAAAAATACAATACAAACACACAAATATACATATCCAAATGTACAAACAAACACAGCAACAGACATATGAAATGTTGGCAGCAATAACACATTAAGGTTAGTCCATAATCATTCAATTAAAAATTAAGAATTCACTATGGAAGCTTTCCTCAAGCTATTGCTTGGTCTTAGGAGTCTTTTAGGTCTTAGTTAGTACTAATTTGGGCTCTAGAAACCCTGAATTTTACTGCCATAATAGAGCACCAAAGCTGTAGGGTTGAAACCCTTGGTGCAATTTCCCCCTTAACCTAAAATTGGTTTATCAAGCTCTTGGCTCTCTTCCAAGCTTAGGGTCTTAGGTTCATGGATGTTTGGGCATCTGTATTGAACAATAAACAGCCATGAAACCCAGATAAAACCCTTACCTTTTGCTGGAAATTTGATGAACCTTAATAGAACCGAAAATAGGTTTTCTTGCACTCTTTGATGTCTTCTTTGCTTTCTCTTGATTTTTTAAGGTATGGTGGCTATGGAGGATGGTGGAAAAGGTTAAGGAAGAGTTCTTAGCTGCTGGAAACCGAAATTTAGAGAAAATGCCAATGAAATGAAGATTTTTCTTCATTTATACATTATTTTGACCTTGGTGGCATATATGTAAATTTTTTGAAACTTTGGCCAACACTTGGGACAGATTATTTCCAGCCATTTTGGCTGGGAAAATGATGTATTTTGACCTCTTTTAACCTTGGTCAATAGTCATTTTCACCTTAGAAAAATCTAGGACACTTAAGCACCTTAGTTGTCATTATGCCATAAATGGAAAACTTTGCCTCTTTGAGCAGTTTGGTCCCCAACAATATATTTAATTCCTTCCATGTTCTTTCTTCATAATTCCATCCATATCCTTTCTTCATAATTCTATCTTTGTCCTTTCCATAGCCATATTTAGAAATTTGTGCAATTAAGTACCCAATTTTTGTAACCTTACAATTTAGTCCATAGGTTACTTGAAAATCAGGCAATATACCAATGCTTTCTTAAGGACCAAGCTATCATTGTTTTTGTCATTTAAGAGAGTGTATATTGAATACTTTACACTTCACAATTCATAATATGGTGAAAATTAAAGCATATAAGTTTAAGTCCTATGCTGTAATTTTCCCATTTTGTGAAGGTGGTAACACACGTAGTATACGCCATTGCCCTATACTCAGATTCAGCAGTTGACCTTGCAACAATACTTTGTTTCTTGCTTTTCCATGACACCAAGTTTCCTCCCATAAATACACAGTAACCTGAAGTAGACTGTCGATCATAGAAGCATGCCCAATCAGCATCTGTGTATCCTTTAATCTGAGTATGACCATGATTTTAGTAAAGGAAACCTCGTCCTGGTGTTCCTTTGAGGTATCTCAAAATTCTAATTACTGCATCCTAGTGTCTAGTACGAGGAAAGTCCATGAACTGACTTACTGCACTCACGGCAAATGAAATATCTGGACGAGTAACAGTTAGATAATTTAATTTGCCAACAAGTCTTCGATACCTGGTAGGTTCCTTCAAGTATTCCCCTTTATCTACATCAAGCTTGATATTTGGCTCCATAGGGCTATCAACTGACTTGGCTCCCAATAAACCAGTTTCTTTTAAAAAATCAAGGACATACTTCTTTTGGGACAAGCAAATCCCTATTTTGGACCTTGCTACTTCAATACCTAAGAAGTATCTTAACGAACCAAGATCCTTTGTCTGGAATTTCATTTGCAGGAAGGATTACAAGGACTAGATACCAACATTATCATCACCAGTGATAACAATATCATCAACATAGACAATCAGAATAATTTTACCAGCTCTAGAGCATCGATAAAAGACAGAGTGATCCACGCCACATTGCTGCAAACCAAACTCCATAACAATTGTACTGAAGCGACCAAACCATGCTCGTGGTGACTGTTTCAAATCATACAAAGACTTGTTTAAGTGACACACAAGATCAATCTCCCCCTGAGCAATAAACCCAGGTGGTTGCTCTATAAAGATAGTCTCCTCAAGATCACCATGGAGGAAGGCATTCTTCACATCTAATTGATGTAAAGGCCACTGATTTGTGGCTGCCAATGCAATGACAACTCGTACTGAAGTCATTTTGGCTACTGGAGAAAACGTCTCTGAGTAGTCAGTGCCGTATACTTGTGTATATTCCTTAGCTACCAGATGAGCTTTCAACCGATCAACTGTACCATCAGGGTGAACTTTAACATTAAACACCCATCGACAACCCACCACTGTCTGATCATGTAGAAGAGGAACTAAATCCTATGTATTATTAACCCGTAAAGTTGACATCTCCTCCTCCATGGCTTGCTTCCATCCACGGTGAGACAAGGCCTCTGAAACAGACTTAGGCAAAGGAATGGAAGACAAGGTAGAGACAAAAGCAGAGTATAATGGTGATAATGAAATACAAGAGATCACATTCGAGATAGGATGAAGTGTACAAGACCTTTTTCCTTTACGAAGGGCAATTGGAATATCTAAATCATCAGCCGGTGGAGTTGAAGATGAAGGCAGTGGAGATGAGCGTGAATCTTGTGGTAGTACTTCTTGACGAGGACGTCGAGTATAGACCTGTAAATCAGGATGAGAAAGACGCTCTAAAGGAGCCAGATTATTGTCATGAATGACCTCTGAAGAAGCAGAAACAGTTACTGGAGCATCAATATTGGTAGGAGCCATAGGTACAAAGGGCAAGGGCAAGGGCAGACAGTCATCAGTATCAGAAGACATGAATTGAGTATCAGAAAAATATGGTGTGGTTTCAAAAAATGTAACATCAGCAGAAACAAAAAAAATGATATAGGGAAGGACTGAAACACTTGTACCCTTTTTACAAACAAAAGTATCCAAGGAAAATACATTTTAGAGATTTGGGGTCTAGTTTATCTGTGCCATGCTGGTTTTGATGAACAAAACAGACACAACCAAATATACGAGGAATAATAGAAAAGGGAGCTTGACAGGGAAAAAGATTAGAAAAAGGAATTTTACCCATAAGGATAGAAGATGGCAAACGATTGATAAGAAAACATGCAGTGAGCACAACATCTCCCCAAAAACTTTTGGGTACATTCATGTGAATTAACAGGGTACGAGCTGTTTCAACAATGTGTTGGATTTTTCTCTCGGCTACTCCATTTTGTTGAGATGTGTATGGGCAGGAGGATTGGTGGAGTATACCCTGTTGCTGCATGTAACTAGAGATTGAGTTAGAGAAATACTCTTTTGCATTATCACTACGAAGAATATTGATTCGGGTGTGAAACTGATTTTGAACTTCAGCACAAAAGGCACAGAAGATAGAAAATAACTCTGAACGATCTTTCATTAGATATAACCAGGTCATTCGAGAGAAATCATCAACAAAAATTACGAAATACTGAAATCCCAATTTAGACTTGGTATGGCTAAGACCCCAAATATCTGAATGAATTAGCATAAAAGGTTTATCAACTTGTTTATTGACTCGAGACAAGTAGGGAGCACGATGATGCTTCCCAAGCTGACAAGACTCACATTGCAAAGTAGAGATTAAACTTAAGTTCGGGACTAATTTCTTGAGGTTTTCCAAGGATGGATGACCCAAGCAACTATGAATTAGAAGAGGATAAGCTGAAACAGGACATGCTACTGATGACTGCAATCTATCAAAATAGTACATTCCATTCGATTCACGCCCTTTTCCAATCATCTTCTTAGTCTTCAAATCCTGGATAATAACATGATCAGAAGAGAAACTAACAGAACAGTTTAGTTGTTTGGTCAGTTTACTCACATACATAAGATTGAATGGAAAATTTAGAACATAGAGTGTAAGGGGTAAAGTAAGAGAAGGACAAGGTCGAGTAGATCCAATACCTTTAATGGTGGTGGTAGATCCATTAGCAATGGTAAGTTGACTATGATGTGAAGCTAGATGAGATATTTGATCAAAATTAGCTATTTTACCTAAAATATGGTTAATGGCACCAGAGTCCAACACCCAAGACTGATTTCTAGAGAGGCTAGATGAATAACAAGCTGTTGGATTACCTTAATGGATGATAGATGCCATGGGAGGAGAAGCGGCCTGCTGTGCAAATTGATATTGCAAGTATTTAGTGTACTATTCCTGAGATAAAGTAACAGACGGTTGTGAGACCATAGCTGATTGAGAATTTTTCTCCTCAGGATTTGACATTCTCCTTGATGAGACGAACAAACAGATTACAGACTTTGTTGACGATGCATAGCAACATATGAGAGACTCATCGGATGGCAAGGAAACTCAAATTTTAGTCATAATTGACATGAATCAAGGCCAGAAACTTGTTCAAGACAGAGAGGCGAGCACATCCATCAGAATGCCATTGCCGGAGGTCACTGGACGGTGGCGCGTGACGCCCACACGTTGGCACATGAGAGATTTTCCAACAACACCACCAGTATTGTTGTGGTCACCGGTGACTCCTGGGTGTGGTTGTGTCCTTAGTTTTTGGTTTGGTTGAGTAAAAATAAGGGTATTGGTTAGCGCAGCGGAAACGGAAAGGTGAATATGGTTTTTTGGTGCTGGATGCGGTAGAGATAGACTAGGGTTTATGGCTTTGATACCATATTAAACAATATCAGAGGAAGAAACAGAGGGTCTGATACTTACAAGACCCTCACACAACCTTTATATAATAAATGGAAGAAGAATACAAGGAAAGGAAATCTCTAGGAATAAAGAAAGTAAATCCCTTGGAATAAAGAGAGATTATTATGTTTCCTAAACTATAAATAATATTCCATAACATTTTCCAAAGTCAAAGTTAAAGTTTGCAAACTAAAACTAGTATTCAGAGTTTTCCAACATTTTGCAAACTTAACAAACTAATTTTCAAACTCAGATATATAAACCTTTCAGACCATAATTCCGGAACCAATTGATGCATAATTTCACATGAGTTTTCCTGGTATTCACCAACCTTCCAGATTAAAATAAATAATCCATCCAGAAATCTGAACAACAACATTTGAAAACACTAGTATGCACCTGTAGGTTCGGTACTTGCAAACCAATTAAGACTGCTGAACTAGTTATTCTTGCTTCAGGGTCTACCTCAACATGCTACAATCACCATTTTCAATCAGTTTTTGACCTGAAAACGGATGCAACATTTCAGAAAAGATAGGGGCTAGTTTATAAGCTTGAATTCTCCAAGTCTGCAGGTCACAGTAACTTTGAAAACTTGTTTAAACTTTAAAACTTGAATTCTATCCAAGTCTGCTATTTTTCTCATTTGTTGAAGATATTAAAGTTTTGCAATCTTGTGGCACTTGAGGCCTGTTTCAAGGATTAGAACAATTTTATTTAACCTGCTACTTTAGGGAATATTGTGTCTTTTATCCGAAACTGAAATTTTTTAGTACTGCAGTGCTTCCACCCATGTAGTCACTCTCTGGTAAAGATGTCTTCTGCATCAGTTGACATTTAATTAATCTTTCCAGTTTCTTTAATGTATTAATTGTGAGGGGTTCATTTGACATGCTTCATAAAAGTTAAAACCATCCGTTGAAATGCCGTGCATTTTTTTTGTGGTCTCACAAACATGTTAGTATTGTGCCCAAAAAGCCAATCATGAGATGATTGTATTTTTGCACATTGAGTCATGATATTTTATTGAGGCATTAATCCAGCAATTATGTTTGTTGTTTTGTTTCTGCGTAACGTAATAAGCATAACTGTAACCCTAGAATAATGATATTCTTAAACGCCCCTAGTCTAGTATTATTGTGGAGCGGGTTGCAATAATACATAATGACTAGCATATGTGGAGACTAATATGAGATATGTAGTCTACATATGGGTACAAGTTGGAGAACTTGTGTACTGGACCGACCCACCATGAGAACACTTCATGGATCGTTATATGAGTGTCATAAGTGATTCTCATAGTGATCATGGTATATGTAGTCCTTCGACCTAAGATCATCAAGGTTCCCTACATGTGAGTCACATACTTTGATACTTTCCTTTGTTGCTCGTAACTGAGTGAACTTGAAGGAGGTCATTGGGTATGTCACATATCATGCGGAGGGATTTGTATGATCAAGATGGGATTTGTCCCTCCTATGTAACGGGAGTGATATCTTTGGGCCCCTTGATAGAGTGAGACTTAGAAAATGCATGGCCATGCTCGGATGAGTTGATATATGATATCAATGTCATCAGTTTAAGTTGGTCTACTCGGTAATCAAGAAACCAAAGATTGGGCTATACGAGAGTGACACATTCCATGTCTCGTGCTTAGTCTTGATATCTTGGACAAAGGGACAATGGCATATATCGGTGATGATCATAAAGGTTTAGTCGATTCACCGACAATCTTGTCACTTGGGTAGCAATGATGTGTTGCTAGACACCGCTCATTGCTTATGATCATAAATGTGATTTATGATCATTGCCAACATGGCAAGAGCCTATTGGGTCGCACACATAGAGCTATTTGGATCATTAGAGTGCATGGGCTAATTATTTGGGTTATGGTTTCACTTTAATTTCGTATTAATAATGGGCCAAAGAGTTGAGCCATTATTAAGCCCAAAATTAAATCCTAATTGGATTAGGGCTTTGAAACCCATTAGGCCTGGAAGTTGAGTCTCACTATAAATACAACTTTTAAGTGAGAAATTCGCAGGTCTCCTTGCCCTAGCCTCCAAAAAGGACAGCCACACTCTTCTCTTGCAATTCCTTGGAGGACGCAAACTAGCACTACGAGCGCAAGAGAAACGCATCTGCCGGGACGTGGTGGAAGCGTGGTGATCCCGAGAGGCTCGTGTGGATACCATAGAGAGCCTGAACACGTCAACTGTTCAGGTTTTGTGATTCGACTCTACAGTTGAGTGAGAGATCTCAACCGAAAATTAGGTATGAAAATTTTCGAACACCCGGTTTACCCCGTTTCACTTGGATCCTGGAGGGTTTCGGTTAAATTCCGCTGCGCTGTTTGGCTCCCAAAACCCAACAGTGGTATCAGAGCTACTGGTGAAACCCTAAATCGGGATTGAGTGTTGAATCGCATGATGCTATGTGTTCGGTTGCTTTTCGGCCATGATTAATTAGATTGATTCAAGATGCATGAAACCGGAATTCGTAATGAACATATGAGATATATGAAGAAACGACACAAATTGGTTAATGAGATTAACCCGAAATTGAATGGTATGAGATACCTATATGGATTAGGATTCTTGCAATAGTTGCAAAAACCCTAGCTTTGTTCGGATTCGGCCTGTTCGGGCACCGAAAGTAAGGTATTTTTGGTGGCTCGAATGGAGGAGTCTCGGGTGCCTACTTGCTCGAAATAGAAGATTTCGGGCTAAGCAATTGTAAGACAATTTTTTGCGCCGGGGGGCGCTGCCCCCCACGCCCCCCGCAAGGGCGGCTCCCCTTGACCTCGTCCGCTGACCGGTCAGCGGAACCACCGTCCACTGACCGGCCAGCGGGACCGCCGTATGCGAAGCGCCACATAAATAAAAACTGGTTAATCAACACACGAAAATTGGCATGCATCTTTTTCGTTGAATGAGATTTGACATGATATGCTGATTGGTGTTTGAAGCATGGTGCATGGTTATAGCCCTTGATTGGTTGTACTTGTAAATACGGCCTGCGAGTCGTGCCTTTTCTTATCACTCTCATTGTACATTCTCTTCTCACCTTACTCCCCTCGAATGTAACTCGAGGTTTCTATTATTGATGTAATGGTGCATTATGGGCTCATCCAAGGTGGTATGTCCAAGGATCATGCAAGGAGGTATGTCCAAGGAGGTGACAACAAAAGGGCAGCCAAGAAAGGAAGAGAAGGAGCTTGTGAAGACTCTTTTCTTTTCTTAGGCTTTTATGATATTCTCATTGGCTTGAGAATATCGCATAGTTTGGGCTATAACCATGTCACGTTTATTTCTTGTAAGCATGAGATGCATGTTTTATATTTGTATGTGATGCATGTATAAAACAACCGGAGATAACAAATTGGTGAGATCAAAAGAAAAATCCCTCAAACAAATATTAAGTCATTAAATGTGATGCCTTCCAAATGTTGGCACTCGTCAAGACTTTGATCAACATTAGGTGGGTTTGCCAAAGCAAAGCACCTATGTTCATCTTGGTAAGGCGCGATGGGATAATAGTGATATCCAAATTGCTAACTTTGGGTCCGACTTAACTAAGTCATCCTAATAGGATTAGGGACTTAGAGGCATAGAGTTGGGCTTAAGTTCATGAGATGAGCTTGGACAAGTGTTGTTCACCCAACTATCCAAGAGTTGCATAAGATGCAATTGGCAAGGAGTTGCCTACCTAAATAGCTGTAACTTGAGAGAAAAGCCAAAGCTGACTCAGGTTGTGGTCAAATATGGATCTTGGCCCACTAGAATACCTTAGCGCCGAGGTGTTCCGAAATAATATCGAGGGTTATTATTTTGAGGAAAATAGTGGGAGTATCGTTTAATAAAAGTCCTTATTAAATGAATTAAAATACATGACTCTTACACTGCATATTTACTGTTGTAGATAACCATGGCACAAAACACATCGACACTTTCGTTGCGATCGATCCTTGAGAAGGAAAAACTGAATGGGACCAACTTTCTCAAATGGTACCGAAACTTGAGGATAGTCCTCAAACAAGAGAGAAAGGCTTATGTCCTAGAGCAGCCCATTCCGAATGAGCCTGCTGCCACTGCTCCAAGAGCTGAAAGGGATGCTCACAAGAGGCATTCTGATGATGCTTTGGATGTTGCATGCCTCATGCTTATTACCATGGAATCTGAGCTTCAGAAGCAACATGAGAACATGGGGGCGTTCGATATGATCGAACATCTCAAAATGCTTTTCCAAGAGCAAGCTAGGCATGAGAGGTTTGAGACCTCTAAGGCATTGTTTCAGTGCAAGATGTCTGAGGGAAGTCCCGTGGGTCCTCATGTTCTCAAGATGATTGGGTACATTGAGAATCTTGAGAATTTGGGATTTGCTCTTCAGAAAGAGTTGGCTATTGATGTAGTCTTGCAATCGTTGCCTGAAAGCTACAGTCAGTTCGTCATGAACTATAACATGAACGACCTTGACAAGTCCCTCCCTGAATTGCTCAACATGTTGAGAACTGCTGAGCAAAACCTTAAGAAGGCTAAGCCCATTTTGATGGTTCAAAAGGGCAAGGGAAAGGGAAAAGCCAACAAGAAGAAGGATAAAGCTAATGGAAAGTCCAATGCTAATTCTTCTTCAGCTGCACTGAAACCAAAGGGTGGTGTGGCAAAGGAAGGGGAGTGCTTCCATTGTAAGCAACCTGGACACTGGAAGCGCAACTGCAAGCTCTATCTTGAAGAACTTGCTAAGGAAAAGGGAAGTAAGACTTCCACTTCAGGTATTTTTGTTATAGAGGCTAACTTTTCTACTTCCTCATCTTGGGTATTGGATACTGGATGTGGATCTCACATTTGTGCAAATGTGCAGGATCTAAGTAGAAGTAGAAGATTGGCCCGAGGTGAAGTGGACCTACGTGTTGGAAATGGAGCAAGGGTTGCTGCCTTAGCCGTAGGGACTTATGTTCTCACTTTACCTAGTGGATTAGTTTTAGAATTAGACAACTGCTACTTTGTGCCTACTATTAGTAGAAATTTGATTTCTGTTTCTTGTTTGGACAAGAAAGGTTTTTCATTTATAATAAAGGACAAATGTTGTTCTATTTATTTGAATGAAATCTTTTATGGTAGTGCTCAACTTAGCAATGGGTTGTATGTTCTAGACCTCGAAGATCCAATCTATAATGTGAATACCAAGAAGGTCAGATTAAATGATTCAAACTCGACCTATCTCTGGCACTGTCGCTTGGGCCATATAAATGAGACCCGCATATCCAAGCTCCATAAGGATGGACTCTTGGACTCATTTGATTTTGAATCATATGAGACATGTGAGTCATGTTTGTTGGGCAAGATGACCAAAGCCCCATTCACAGGGCAAAGTGAAAGGGCTAATGACTTACTAGGACTCATACATAGTGATGTATGTGGCCCTATGTCTACACAAGCTAGAGGAGGTTTCCAATACTTCATTACTTTCACTGATGACTTCAGCAGATATGGCTATGTGTATCTTATGAGACACAAGTCAGAATCCTTTGAAAAGTTCAAAGAATTCAAGAATGAAGTAGAGAATCAACTCGGGAAGAGTATCAAAGTGCTTCGATCAGATCGAGGTGGAGAGTACTTGGATCGAGAATTCCTTGACTATCTGAAGGAGTGTGGTATAGTATCACAACTCACTCCACCAGGTACACCTCAATGGAATGGTGTTTCTGAAAGGAGAAATCGAACTCTGTTAGACATGGTTCGCTCCATGATGAGTCAAGCTGACCTTCCAAACTCCTTTTGGGGACATGCTCTAGAGACAGCCGCTTTTACACTAAACCGAGTTCCATCTAAATCGGTTCAAAAGACACCATATGAGATATGGAGTGGGAGGCGTCCCAATTTGTCTTTTATGAAGATTTGGGGCTGTGACGCTTATGTGAAATACGTCAATCCTCTAACAAACTAGGGCCCAAATCTCAAAAATGTCTTTTTGTTGGGTATCCCAAAGAAACAAAGGGTTACTATTTCTACAATCCCTCTGAGCAAAAAGTGTTTGTTGCTCGAACTGGTGTCTTTTTAGAGAAAGAGTTTATCTCTAAAGGAACTAGTGGGAGGAAAGTAGAACTTGAAGAAATTCAAGAACAACAAGGAGACATTGAACCTGAAATGGAACCTGAACAGACACCACAAGATGTTGTGGTTCAAGAGTCTGTTCCTGTAGCACAGAGCCCACGTAGGTCTGGTAGGATTCGGCGTGAGCCTGAGAGATATGGATTTCTCGTGACTCACACCGGTGATGTGATGCTCATGGATCAAGATGAGCCCACAACCTACCAACAAGCTATGTCGGGGCCTGACTCTGAGAAGTGGCTAGTGGCCATGAAATCCGAGATGGAATCCATGTATGAAAACCAAGTATGGACTTTGGTTGACCCACCTGAAGGGGTAAAACCCATAGGGTGCAAATGGGTTTTCAAGAAGAAAACTGACATGGATGGTAATGTGATTACCTTTAAGGGACGATTGGTTGCAAAAGGTTTCAAGCAAATTCATGGTATTGACTATGATGAAACTTTTTCACCAGTTGCTATGCTTAAATCCATCCGAATTTTGTTTGCTATTGCTGCACACTATGATTATGAGATATGGCAAATGGATGTCAAAACTGCATTCCTAAATGGAAAGCTACTTGAGGATGTGTACATGACACAACCTGAGGGTTTTGTCACTCCTGAGAATGCCAATAAAGTGTGCAAGTTGCAAAGGTCCATTTATGGACTGAAGCAAGCTTCTCGAAGTTGGAATCTTCGTTTTGATGATGCAATCAAAGAGTTTGGTTTTATCAAAAAATGAAGATGAACCTTGTGTCTACAAGAAGGTTAGTGGGAGCGCTATTGTCTTCTTGGTGTTGTATGTAGATGACATACTACTCATCGAGAATGACATTCCTGAGCTACAGTCTGTGAAGACTTGGCTAGGGAAATGTTTCTCTATGAAGGACTTGGGTGAAGCAGCCTATGTGTTAGGCATCAGGATCTATAGAGATAGATCTAGAAAGCTTCTTGGCCTAAGTCAAAGTACATATATTGACAAGGTGCTAAAGAGGTTTAGCATGCAAGATTCCAAGAAAGGATTCTTGCCCATGTCACATGGTATCACTCTTTCTAGATCTCAGTGTCCGAGTACACCCGAGGAGAGAGAGCGCATGAGTAAGATTCCATATGCCTCAGCAATTGGATCTATCATGTATGCCATGATATGTACTCGTCCCGATGTCTCATATGCTTTGAGCATGACGAGTAGGTACCAATCGAACCCCGGTGAGAGTCACTGGACAGCTGTTAAGAACATCCTTAAGTACTTACGAAGGACTAAGGATGCATTCTTGGTCTTTGGAGGTGAAGATGAGCTCGTTGTAAGGGGTTACACCGATGCAAGCTTCCAATCCGATAAGGATGATTTTAGATCGCAATCTGGTTATGTGTTTTGTATTGGTGGTGGTGCTGTGAGCTGGAAGAGTTCAAAGCAAGAGACAGTAGCTGACTCTACAACAGAATCTGAGTACATTGCCGCCTCTGATGCTGCGAAGGAGGCAGTTTGGATCAAGAAGTTCATCACTGAACTTGGAGTGGTTCCAAGCATTGTCGACCCGATAGAGCTCTATTGTGACAACAATGGAGCAATCGCACAGGCTAAGGAACCTCGATCTCACCAGCGATCCAAACACATACTCCGACGCTATCATCTCATCAGGGAGATCATCGAGAGGGGTGATGTAAGGATATGCAGGACTTCGACAGACAGCAACATTGCTGATCCACTGACAAAGCCCCTTACGCAGCAGAAGCATGATAGCCATTCTAGGTCCATCGGTATTAGATACATGGATGATTGGCTTTTAGTGCAAGTGGGAGATTGTTAGTATTGTGCCCAAAAAGCCAATCATGAGATGATTGTATTTTTTGCACATTGAGTCATGATATTTTATTGAGGCATTAATCCAGCAATTATGTTTGTTGTTTTGTTTCTGCGTAACGTAATAAGCATAACTGTAACCCTAGAATAATGATATTCTTAAACGCCCCTAGTCTAGTATTATTGTGGAGCGGGTTGCAATAATACATAATGACTAGCATATGTGGAGACTAATATGAGATATGTAGTCTACATATGGGTACAAGTTGGAGAACTTGTGTACTGGACCGACCCACCATGAGAACACTTCATGGATCGTTATATGAGTGTCATAAGTGATTCTCATAGTGATCATGGTATATGTAGTCCTTCGACCTAAGATCATCAAGGTTCCCTACATGTGAGTCACATACTTTGATACTTTCCTTTGTTGCTCGTAACTGAGTGAACTTGAAGGAGGTCATTGGGTATGTCACATATCATGCGGAGGGATTTGTATGATCAAGATGGGATTTGTCCCTCCTATGTAACGGGAGTGATATCTTCGGGCCCCTTGATAGAGTGAGACTTAGAAAATGCATGGCCATGCTCGGATGAGTTGATATATGATATCAATGTCATCAGTTTAAGTTGGTCTACTCGGTAATCAAGAAACCAAAGATTGGGCTATACGAGAGTGACACATTCCATGTCTCGTGCTTAGTCTTGATATCTTGGACAAAGGGACAATGGCATATATCGGTGATGATCATAAAGGTTTAGTCGAATCACCGACAATCTTGTCACTTGGGTAGCAATGATGTGTTGCTAGACACCGCTCATTGCTTATGATCATAAATGTGATTTATGATCATTGCCAACGTGGCAAGAGCCTATTGGGTCGCACACATAGAGCTATTTGGATCATTAGAGTGCATGGGCTAATTATTTGGGTTATGGTTTCACTTTAATTTCATATTAATAATGGGCCAAAGAGTTGAGCCATTATTAAGCCCGAAATTAAATCCTAATTGGATTAGGGCTTTGAAACCCATTAGGCCTGGAAGTTGAGTCTCACTATAAATACAACTTTTAAGTGAGAAATTCGCAGGTCTCCTTGCCCTAGCCTCCCAAAAGGACAGCCACACTCTTCTCTTGCAATTCCTTGGAGGACGCAAGCTAGCACTGCGTGCGCAAGAGAAACGCATCTGCCGGGACGTGGTGGAAGCGTGGTGATCCCGAGAGGCTCGTGTGGATACCATAGAGAGCCTGAACACGTCAACTGTTCAGGTTTTGTGATTCGACTCTACAGTTGAGTGAGAGATCTCAACCAAAAATTAGGTATGAAATTTTCGAACACCCGGTTTACCCCGTTTCACTTGGATCCTGGAGGGTTTCGGTTAAATTCCGCTGCGCTGTTTGGCTCCCGAAACCCAACAAAACAAGACTGCAGGTTTGAGTGCTTATCATCCGACTTCCCTAAAAGACAAATTTTGTCAGAATTTGTTCCATTAATCTTCTGCTTGTACAATAAAATAAACAAATTGGAGATCCATAGAATCTATCAGTCATTTAAGTGACTTGAGAACTTAGGATTCCTGCTGACTTGGCCAATTACTAGCTCAAAGCAGTTACTCATAAAAGCATGTTGATTAGTTGCTACAGTAAACATCTTTTTGGATCTTTCTGCAAAAGGTGTTTTCTTCCCTGCACCAAACATCAGTCCAGAAACAAACAGAACTGCCATTACCAATCTCATAATAAATAAGTTTCATGAAAGAGTCCCACCCACCCTGAATATGCTTCCAAATACCAGCTCTATAGGACTGGTCCTTTGCTTCTGCCTTCATATGCCTTGCCATACCAGGCAACAATTTATGTTTCCAAAAAAAGTTCCAAGTTCAAACCATTGCTACAAAACCTCACTCATTAATTACCTTAGAAGGTCTCGAATCTAATTCCCCACACATCAAAGGTTGCTAGACTATAGACCAATTAACCATATGGTACTTGAAATCTAGTTTCTGTTGTACTATAGCCATTTAGCCCTTTATGTTTTCATGAGTAGAACCTGAGATATTTGGTATATACAAGGAAAAAGTAGAAACATTACATGCATTTGTGTGTCATTTTTTTTTAATTCACATGCAAATTTGAGAATGTATCTTCCTTTTGGGGATTGGTACTAGTAGAAAATTGTTACTCTTACAGAATTTCTCTGAACCAGATGCAAAGTCATGGTTGCTTGGGCCTACTTGTAATATATATAAACACATAATCTCTTGTGCATGATGTTAGATTTATGCTGACAAATTTTGGTTCTTTTGCTTTTTTCTTTTTGTTTTTTCCCCTTTGGGGTGAATTGAGTAGATACGTTGGCTTGTCGGATGCGATTTAGAAGATCTGGAAGGTGTTAAAAGGGTGTTCAGGAGAAGCATCCCATGGATCACATGGTATATTCCAGCCTCTGCTCTTACTTTCATAGTTGTTGAATTCCTGAGGGACCACTTCAGTGAAAAGCCAAACACTTTTGAGTTTCTTAGAAGCTGATGGAGAAGATCAATGAAGATAATTCAGACCAATTTATTCATCTTATAGAAGGATCAGACATGAGCAATGAGATATCATCCATTTTATTACCTTCTTGTGGCTTATTTTCTGCAAAAATTAGGCCAATTTATTCATCTTATAGAAGGATCAGACATGAGCAATGAGATATCATCCAGTCCCGAGTCCTGACATGACTACATCCGTCTGAGGCTATCTATCACCAGTAAGGCTTGAACCAAAACATCAAGCATATTTATAATCACTGGAAAAACAAACCAAAAAAAGGAAAGAAAAATAAAAATAACAGGAAGGTAAGTAACCAATACATCAAACAAACAACGTTATTTGCATTGCCCTAGTTAATGAGGGTTTATAGGAAGGCAAGTAACCAATACATCAAACAAATAACGTTAAAAGAAGAAAACAAGGAGAAAACAACCAAATGTTGGCCAACGAAAGTCACCATCTGTTCCTCTACGTTATATGTTAGGTACCCTAATCACCCAAAGGAAATATACACAAAGCAATGATTGGATCAGCACTTCCCAACAGAATGGTCTTCTAGGAGCTTTGTCTAGGTAAGCTTCGGCCTCCCCACCCTAGAGCTACCCGCCTCCCATGCCATAATCTTTTGATGGAGCTGGTAAGGGGAGCTCTCCAGATTTAAAGCAATTAGATAGTAGACAGAGGCCACCTGAACATAATCCTAAGAATAATGAAAAAAATTGAACCGACGTATATGATAGAGATATTGAGATTAAGGAGCTTCCACATACGTCATAGTTTGTATAGGGAGACCAACTTCCTTCCCAATGTAAACGACATCATCGTATTGATCAGCCAATCTATGCATCAAGATCAATTTTGCGCCCACATGTTAAAAGAAAAGAAAAAAGTGGAAAGAAGAGAGCACACCCATCCAAGCGTACAAAATTAAGCCATACTTCCACTGTCTCTAAAGAAATGGAGCTTCCTTCTCACTTGAACTTAGGTGCATTTAAATCAAATGAAGCGAAAGCCGTCTTGTAATCTGAAATGTTTTCCAGGTTCCGAACATTTGATTTGGAGCTTGAGATGAAGTTATGTTTCTAACAAGGTGGAAGACCAAAGCCAAGGTATTCTACAAATTCTTTGGTTTACAAGCAAAAGGAAAAACATTAGGTTCTGCAAATAACAAAATGTTGGCCAATACGGATTGGCCAACATGAAGACAGACATAAAAACCAATACAAGTTCTAAGCATACAAGAAACTGGAGCTGTCAAGAGACCAATACCTTGATGAAGAACCATAGGACACATGCATTAGGAGTCTAGATAAGAGCAGTTGCTTATATGTTATAGACATAGATTTATGTAAGAATCTGTTGACCAATATTAAAATTCATAGAAATTTGAAAAAAAAATTTGTTGATTTTGAGAATGCTCTGGTTTGTTAACTTGTTGAAAATTCATAAGCAAGAATAATTGGCCAATATGGACTCAGTTTGTGGGGGAACCTATCACCCAATCATATAAATCAACAAATAAATATAAAATACTTCATCATAAGTTTCGAATGCTGATAAGAAAAGCTAGATAAGCAATAATATTGTTGTCAAAATGATATAATAGAACAACCAAAATTGCAACGATGAACCACTGCATTGTTGGAATTATCTTTGTTGGATTTGTTTCAAAGAAAACTTTAATTTTGATGATGACAAATGATTTGTGTTAATATTTTTAATCTGACTTTTTTGGTTAAAATAAGGTTAATTGAACTTATGCTTAATTTCCAAGTGTGTCAAGTGATTATCTCAAAAAATATGTTTTAAGAATATTGAGGAGAAATTGGTTTTGAAAAGAAACTAGTTTGAATCAAGTTTGATTTCCAAATGACAAGTGTTTTTGAGTTGTTCTAAGTTTAATCCATTAAAGTCACAGTTTAACAGGTATTTGTTTCACCTAAGTTTAACTTGCTCCCAAGTTTTGCACTGTAACACATTAAACTGGGTTAATTCGAAGGTTAAGTTTCCTGTGATTTTTCAAGCTTCAGCTGACGCGTTAAAACTCGATTTTAACCTGTTAAGTTGAAGTCTGAAGGCTTGGGTTCAAATGTTTCAAGTGGCGCGTTTTCAACCAAAATTTCAAATGGAGCTCGGGCGAATCAGAGCGGGGGGTGTGGGGGGGGTGGGGGGGGTGGTGAGACGCCACCTGTACACGTCTGCCATGCATTAAATGCTTTGTCTCCTGGTGCTTTTGACCATTGAAGAGAGAAGTTGAGTTTAACCTGTTAAACTCAGGACTTAACACGAAATCTGGGAATGCTGCATTTTTGCGTAAAAACAGAGCAACGGCTCTCCAGATTTTAAGGAAACTTTTCAGGCACTTCCAGCAGGGCTTCAACGGTCTAATAGCTTCCTAAAGAGCATATTTACACTAAGAAACATGTTGTAAACCTAACTTGGCAACTAGAAGAAAGAATCCTCCTTCAAAGAGCTTAAATTAGAAAAATTGCCAAGAACTTGTGCTTGTGCTTTCATTGGCTTATCTAGCATTGGTTGCTTAGTTCTTACCTTGTAACCACGAATTGTTGAGCTTGTCTTGAGTGGTTGAGTGATTTCCTTGTAAGGGAAAAAGGGTTAGAAGGGTTTCTAGTTAGCCTTTGGCAAAACTAGTGAGAGGTGAAGGTAGAAGGATCTACCAAAGTGTTGTATGCCTTTGAAGGCTATTGTGTATCATTGTGTTTTATAGTAGAGAAGAAAACTCTCAAGTGGTGAGCTTGAGGAGAGGAGTAGGCTCTCAAGAGGAGAGTTCGAACCTCTATAAAAATTCTCTTGTCCAAGTTTCTTCTTCTCTCTACATACTTGAGCTTTGGTGGGTGTTTTATGCAACTTGTTTTGGTTGAACTTGCTTGTTTTCAAAACTACTTCAAAGATAGCTTTCAAAGCAAATTCTAGGTGGATTGTGGTAGTCATTTTCTGAGTAAAATAGAGTTAATCATTGTTCCTCAAATTGAATTTGAGTTTGGGGTTTCAAGAATTCATTTGTGCTTTATTTTTGGAACCCAACCAATTCACCCCCCTCTTGGTTGCACTTGGGCCAACAATTGGTATCAGAGCTAGTGGCTGTGTTTTGATAAAATCCTACGATTTTCAAGCCTAAAGATCCATGGCAACCACTAGTATGCATCTTGAGGGGCAAAATCCTTCTAGGCCACCTTTGTTTGACTCCACAAACTTTAATTGGTGGAAAACTAGAATGGAAATTCATATCCAAGCTATTGATCATGCTCTTTGGAGGATCATTAAGGATGGTCCTAGGATACCTATAAAAATGGTTGATGGAAACCAAGTGCCAAAAGATCGAACGGAATATGAACCGGAGGATGATCTCATGTGCACTATGAATGCAAGGGCAATGAATATAATATATTGTGCACTAACCCCCGATGTGTTCAATTTGGTTTCTTCTTGTGGAAATGCTAGGGATATATGGAACAAGCTATTGGTGACTTATGAAGGTACCACACAAGTGAAGGACACCAAGATGCACATGCTTGTGAGGGCATATGAGTTGTTTACCATGGAGCCAAATGAGAGCATTCAAGAAATGTTTAGAAGGTTCAATGAGATCCTCACACCACTCAAATTACTTGGGAAGGAGTACACAAATGAGGAGTTGGTGAGGAAGATCTTGTGGAGCTTACCTCAATCATGGAAGAGTATAGTTGAAGCCATTAATAAAAGAGGAAGCATTAAAACAATGCGTGTGGATGAGCTCTTTGGAAAGCTATTGACCTATGAGATGAAGGAACAAGTTGAGGAAAGATACATCAAGAAGAACAAGTCAATGGCTTTGAAAACTCAAGAAGACCACACATCATCAAGTGAAGATGGAGAAATTGATGCGGCCCTCTTGGCAAGAAAATTTAGTAAGATGTTCAAGAAGTCAAGAAGCAAAAACTTCAAAAAGGAAAAGTATGAAAAGAATAAAGGAGAGCACTCTAAAAGGAGGGATGAAGTCATTTGCTACAATTGCAAGGAACCCGGACATCTTCAATTCGATTATCCATTGAAGAATAAGAATAAACCAAACAAGTACAAGAAATTCTCCAAGAAAAAAAGTGGAAAAGCTATGGCGGCTTGGAGTGCAAGTGACTCATCTTCAAGTGAAGGTTCATCTTCATCCAATAGCTCAAGTGATCAAGCAAATCTTTGCTTGTTGATAGATGATGATGTAGCCTCCTTATCAAGACAAAGTCACTCCAACCTATGTCTCATGGCAAAAGAGAAAGATGAGGTAAACAACTACTCAAGTGATTCATCTAGCTCATACATATCTATAGGTAGTGAGTATTTAGAGTTGCAAAATGCTTTTAATGCTCTTTACAAGGACTCTCAAAAGCTTGCTAAACATGTAGGTGAATTAAAAACTTTGAATGCATCCTTGACCAAAGAAAAAGATGAGCTAAAAAAGCAGAACTTTGATCTCACACAATCTTTATCTAAATTTGTTAAAGGAAAAGAAAAATTAGACTTATTACTTGGAGCACAAAAAGGTGTTCATGATAGGGCCAGAATAGGCTACAATCCTTTAGTTAAAGAAAAAAAGTTTGGGAATAGATTTATTGGTGCATCATCTACTATGTATAGCCCATTCACAACTTGTCATGCTTGTGGTAGAAAGGGTCATTATGCATATGATTGCATAACTAGGAAACCAAATGCATAAATTGGCTATAAGATGATTTGGGTTCCCATGGGAACCAAGGTTGTGGCTAACATTGAAGGACCCAAGAAAATTTGGGTACCAAAATCCAACAAGTGATTGTTTATTTGTAGGGGGCAAGAAAAGAGACTTGGTACTTGGATAGTGGATGCTCAAGACATATGACCGGTGAAAAGTCTCATTTTATAAGCCTCAAGCAAAAAGAAGGAGGAACCGTCTCATTTGGAGATAATAGCAAAGGTACCATCATTGGTATAGGTAGAATTGGTAAGGAAAATTCCTCCTCAATTGACAATGTGTTGCTTGTTGATGGATTGAAGCATAATTTGCTTAGTATTAGTCAATTGTGTGATAAAGGTTATAGAGTTATATTTGAAGCTCTTGTATGCCAACTGATTGATATTGTTTCCAATCAAATTAAAATTCAGTGGTAGAAGACAAGGAAACATTTATGTGGTTGATTTGAATGACTTGTCTTCTTTTAATGCGAAATGTTTAATGGCCACAAACAAAGATGATAGTTGGTTATGGCATAGAAGACTTGGTCATGTTAGTATGCACATAATTTCAAAGCTAGTAAAAAGTGATTTGGTTAGAGGTTTACCTAACATGAAGCTTGAAAAAGACAAAGTATGTGATGCTTGCATAAAGGGAAAACAAACTAAGGTTTCTTTTAAATCAAAAAATTGTATTTCAACTTCTAAGCTTCTTCAACTTCTTCATATGGATTTGTTTGGACCCATTAGAACTAGGTGTTTTGGTGGAAAGCAATATTGTTTTGTAATTGTGGATGACTATTCTAGATTTACTTGGGTATTCTTTCTTGCTCATAAAAGTGACACTTGTGATGTATTCATTACATTTGCTCATAAGGTTCAAAAGGAAAAAGGTTCATGCATTAGCTCAATTCGTAGTGATTGTGGTAAAGAGTTCATTAATCATGACATGATTTCATTTTGTGAATCTAGTGGCATTTCTCATAACTTTTCGGCTCCTAGAACTTCTTAACAAAATGGTGTTGTGGAAAGAAAGAATAGAACTCTTGAGGAAATGGCTAGAACTATGTTGTGTGAAGGTAGTCTACCAAAGTACTTTTGGGCCGAAGCAACAAATACCACATGTTACATTCTTAATAGAGCTTTGATTAGACCCATTCTCAATAAAACTCCATATGAGCTTTGGAAAGGAAAGAAGCCAAACATCTCATATTTTCATGCATTTGGGTGCAAGTGTTTTGTCTTGAACGATGGAAAAGAAAATCTTGGAAAGTTTGATGCAAAAAGTGATGAGGCTATATTTGTTGGGTACTCTAGTAAAAGCAAAGCATTTAGAGTCTTTAATAAAAGAACCCTTGTGATTGAAGAATCCATTCATGTTGTATTTGATGAGACTAACAATGCTACTAGAAAAGAATGTTGTAGTGATGATGATATTGTAGATGAAGTTCATCAAAAGGAAATCAATCACAATGAGAAGGAAGTCTCTCATGTTCCATTAAAGGATGACAACTTTGAAGGAGATGAGCCTAATGATGCACAAGAGCATACTCCAAGTCAAGATCCTTTGCATGATAATCAAAATCAATTTAAGGAACAATCCCTACAACAAGAAGAGCATTCTCATCAAGGATTACCTAGTGAATGGAAGTTCAAGCACAAATCTAGTCATCCAAGAGACTTCATAATAGGTGATGCCTCAAGAGGTATTGTGACTAGATCTTCTTTGAAAAACTTATGTAGTTACTATGCCTTCTTGTCTCAAATAGAACCTAAAAGCATTGATGAAGCCCTTGAAGATGAAAATTGGATTTTGGCTATGCAAGAGAAACTAAACCAATTTCGTAGAAATGAGGTTTGGGAGCTAGTGCCTAAGCCAAAAAATCATTCCATTATAGGGACAAAATAGGTTTTTAGAAACAAGCTTGATGAAAATGGTGTTGTCATAAGAAATAAGGCAAGGCTAGTTGCAAAGGGTTATAGTCAAGAAGAGGGTATTGACTTTGAAGAAACCTTTGCACCCGTTGCAAGGTTAGAAGCTATAAGATTGCTTTGTGCCTTTGCTTGTTATATGGAGATTAAGCTATTTCAAATGGATGTGAAAAGTGCTTTTTTAAATGGATTTATCAAAGAAGAAGTTTATGTTTCACAACCCCCCGGTTTTGAAGATCCAAATTTTCCAAACCATGTTTTTAAATTGAAGAAAGCTTTGTATGGGTTAAAGCAAGCTCCTAGAGCTTGGTATGATAGGTTGAGTAAATTTTTTATTAATCAAGGTTTTACTAGAGGTACGGTTGATACTACTCTCTTTATTAAGCATTCTAAAGATAATATGTTAATTGTGCAAATTTATGTGGATGATATCATATTTGGTGCTACTAATGAGTCTTTATGTGAAGAGTTTTCTAAGTTAATACAAGGTGAATTTGAGATGAGCATGATGGGTGAGCTTACCTTCTTCCTTGGACTTCAAATCAAGCAATCGAAGGAGGGTGTTTTCATCAACCAAGCTAAGTACACAAGAGAGCTACTCAAAAGGTTTGGCTACTCAAGTGCAAAGCCTAGTATCATTCCAATGAGTGCCACAACTAAGCTTGATGAGGATGAAGATGGTAAGCCTATTGACCAAAAACTCTATAGAAGCATGATAGGTTCTTTGCTTTATTTAACTGCTAGTAGACCGGATATCTTGTTTAGTGTTTGCTTGTGTGCTCGCTTTTAATCATGTCCTAAGGAATCACACTTAAAAGTGGTAAAGAGGATTTTTAGATATTTAGTTAATACACCAAACCTAGGATTATGGTACTCTAGAGACACTAGTTTTAATCTTTTGGGATATTCCGATGCCGATTATGCCGGGAGTAAAGTGGATCGAAAATCAACTAGTGGCTCTTGTCAATTTATTGGGTGTTGTCTTGTATCTTCGTTTTCGAAGAAACAAAATTCAGCTGCTTTATCCACTGCGGAGGCCGAATATATAGCGGACGGAAGTTGTGTAGCTCAAATATTATGGATGAACCAACAATTGAAAGACTATGGATTTAATTTCAAAAAGACATCCATTAAATGTGACAACACAAGTGCCATTAGTCTAGCTAAAAATCCGGTTTTTCACTCTAGAGCAAAGCATATAGAAGTTAGGCATCATTTTATTAGAGATCATGTGCATGAAGGTGATATTGTTCTTGAATTCATAGATACTCAACATCAATTGGCTGATATTTTTACCAAACCCTTGTGTGAAGAGAGATTTATTTTTATTAGAAGGGAACTTGGAATGAGCAACCCAAAGTAATTGTTTCAAACGAATAGAACTAAGTGCCCATGAAAATTAATTTCATGATCATAAAGTTCATTTATTCATAAAATAAAGTGTGTCACTTAGCCATCAAAAGTTAGTACTCAAAATTTTTTTTAACCCAATCGTTTGCCCTCAGTTTTAGTTTAATCGATTCAATTTTTAGTTTAATTCGAACAGAGTCGATTCTTTTTTTTTTGTTAAATCTGGTCTTTAACGTGTTATATCAGCTTAATGGGTCATGCCATGCTCTCGGCCTGTTTTCTTGCTTTGGTTGGCGCAAAATCGCCTAAGTCTTAAGCTTGCCTCCTCAATTTAATCGATTAACTCTCTCGTCTAACACCTAGTCTCTTCAGCTCTACCGGTTTCTCTTAAATCCTGCCCTGACTGTCGCGACTCCTTGTTTTCCCCATTTTCCCTGTTTCATCTTCCCAAATCGCCCATTGCTGTCTTTTTCTCTGCTTGGCGTCTAAGTTTCCAGAAGGCGGTGCTCCCACTTCCTCTTCCCCCTGTCGATTCAACTCTCTTGGTTCGCAACTCCTGAAATTGCGCCTTCGTTCTCTACTGCTGCCTCGCTCTGCTTCTTGATCTCCGACCATGGCACGCACACGGTGGACGCATAAACGCCCTCAAGAGACCGACTCTCACCCTCCTTCTCGACCGGGCAAACGCCTGAAGCACACGGCACCTCCGCGAACCCGGTGAACTGCTCCGAACCGCGCACTTGTCTCTCCCTCGCCTCCTCCGCCTGAGAATCTGTCTTCCCCCACTGAGGTACCTCAATCCCCTCCTGTGCTTTATTTGATAGACACTTCTGAGGAGACTATAGCAGACATTAGGCAGAGAAATTTCTGTCCAGGCTTTGTTGTCAGTAGATATATGTTGCATCTTGAGCTGTTTGATGAGGTTGTCACTTGGCTTGAAAAGCTCAATTTGATTCCTTTTTGTGAGGCCCAGCCAGAGGGTTACTCCTCCTTAGTGAAAGAATTTTACTGCAATTTAAGGACAAAGCACTCAGGGGAAAACTTTCAGTTAACCAGTTTTGTGCGAGGAAAACAAATTGAACTCACTCCAGCTTTAGTCTGTCAACTTATTGGCGTCGAGCATGTTTCAGAAGCTAAGGATTCTGACATTGAATCGGAAGCCCTTAAATATTTCTTTCCCGAGGTAGTTCAAAAGGCTAAGGTTTTCCCCTCCCATCCCTCTCCCAACTTACTCACTGCTAATCATCGAATGTTGCATTGGATTGTTGGAGGTGTTCTCCTACCTAGAAACAATTTTAGCACTGTGACCAAGAAGGATTCCTGCCTGATGTATAAGTTGATCAAGTGTTACCCTATTGACTTTGGTGGCCGGATCCTCAAGCACATGATTCAGGCTCGAAACAACACCAAACAGAGGCTCTCTCTTCCTTATTTCGGTCTCATCTCCCGCCTCCTTGAACATCTTCAAGTTGATTGCTCAGTTGACACTCTTACCTCCCTTGCTCCGCCTTCTCTCCTGGCCAAAAGGCGATTGGAGAAGAGTGCTCTTGAGTTCAAAGGCCGTTCTTGGCATCGGATCCCTACCGCTTACCAAGCTGCTCTTGATGCCGCCCTCAAGGATAACTTCAAAGATTCCTCCTGTGCTGAGCCTGTTGCAGGACTAAGTGGCAATGACGGCACTGCAGCAAATCCCTCGTCAACAGCCTCACCCACTCCAGTTCAAGCAGCTGTGGATAATTCAGGACCACCAAATCCTCTTGAGCGGCTTGAACAAGAGATCAAGGAGTTGCGAGCGAAAGTGGATCTTCTCTTACGACACTTTGGACTTGGTGGTGTCCACACCCTTCCAGCTATGCCTGAGCATGCTGCTGCTGCCACCGCGCCTGCTCCACCACCCTCTGCTGCTCAGATGCCCTCCTCTCCTCATGGTTCTTTCCATCCTCCGCCTACCACCCATGCTGGCTCCTCCACCCCTGTCTTGCGTCGGTCCAAGAGCTTCTGATTTCTGGTTGGCAGCGTCTAGAAGTGACACCGACATATCTTCTACTTGTCGCACTTTTTTTTTTAAAACAAAAAAATTTGGGTTGTCTCTTCCTTATGCATTTGGACCTGGTTTCTGTTTATCACTGTGGATTTGTTCTTGTGGATTTGTTCCACATAACTGTTATGTTTGGTTATGAACGTATTTATGCTTATATAGCTTTTATGACTTTATTATGCTTCTTGTTTCCTTTGATGCTTATGCTTATACTTGTTCTTCATTCTTTTTTATTATGACAAAAAGGGGGAGAAAATTAGCGGTTGTTGTTATTGACTACTTGCTTTTATTGATTCAAGAATTATATGCAAGAAGTGAGGGGGAGTAGTGTTGTTGATTTATGTTGGAGAAAGGGGGAGCATGATTATATTTCCTTGTTGTTCCTTGAGGAAGTGATTGGATTTCTATATATGCTGGATATGGATATTTGTGTTTGTTTTGTTGTCTTTTAGCAGGAATGATTGCTCATTTTTCAAGGGAAAATATGGCAAATTTTTTTCCAAAATCTTTACACTTGACTTTCTACAATGCTTATTTTCAAAGGTTTTTGTCATCATCAAAAAGGGGGAGATTGTTGGATTTGTTTCAAAGAAAACTTTAATTTTGATGATGACAAATGATTTGTGTTAATATTTTTAATCTAACTTTTTTGGTTAAAATAAGGTTAATTGAACTTTTGCTTAATTTCCAAGTGTGTCAAATGATTATCTCAAAAAATATGTTTTAAGAATATTGAGGAAAAATTGGTTTTGAAAAGAAACTAGTTTGAATCAAGTTTGATTTCCAAATGACAAGTGTTTTTGAGTTATTTTAAGTTTAATCCATTAAAGTCACAGTTTAACAAGTATTTGTTTGACCTAAGTTTAACTTGCTCCCAAGTTTTGCACTGTAACACGTTAAACTAGGTTAATTCGAAGGTTAAGTTTTCTGTGATTTTTCAAGCTTCAGCTGACGCGTTAAAACTCGGTTTTAACCTGTTAAGTTGAAGTCTAAAGGCTTGGGTTCAAATGTTTCAAGTGGCGCGTTTTCAGCCAAAATTTCAAATGGAGCTCGGGCGAATCAGAAGACACCACCTGTACACGTGTGCCGCACATTAAATGCTTTGTCTCCTGGTGCTTTTGACCGTTAAAGAGAGAAGTCGAGTTTAACCTATTAAACTCAGGACTTAACGCGAAATTTGGGAATGCTGCATTTTTGCGTAAAAATAGAGCAACGGCTCTCCAGATTTTAAGGAAACTTTTCAGGCACTTCCAGCAGGGCTTCAATGGTCTAATAGCTTCCTAAAGAGCATATTTACACTAAGAAACATGTTGTAAACCTAACTTGGCAACTAGAAGAAAGAATCCTCCATCAAAGAGCTTAAATTAGAAAAATTGCCAAGAACTTGTGCTTGTGCTTTCATTGGCTTATCTAGCATTGGTTGCTTAGTTCTTACCTTGTAACCACTAATTGTTGAGCTTGTCTTGAGTGGTTGAGTGACTTCCTTGTAAGAGAAAAAGGGTTAGAAGGGTTTCTAGTTAGCCTTTGGCAAAACTAGTGAGAGGTGAAGGTAGAAGGATCTACCAAAGTATTGTATGCCTTTGAAGGCTATTGTGTATCATTGTGTTCCATAGTAGAGAAGAAAACTCTCAAGTGATGAGCTTGAGGAGATGAGTAGGCTCTCAAGAGGAGAGTTCGAACCTCTATAAAAATTCTCTTGTCCAAGTTTCTTCTTCTCTCTACATCCTTGAGCTTTGGTGGGTGTTTTATGCAACTTGTTTTGGTTGAACTTGCTTGTTTTTAAAACTACTTCAAAGATAGCTTTCAAAGCAAATTCTAGGTGAATTGTGGTAGTCATTTTCTGAGTAAAATAGAGTTAATCATTGTTCCTCAAATTGAATTTGAGTTTGGGGTTTCAAGAATTCATTTGTGCTTTATTTTTTGAACCCAACCAATTCACCCCTCTTGGTTGCACTTGGGCCAACAACCTTTTTTTTTTCTGCAACCTAATTTCGAAACCAGGTTATGGAATTAGAAAAGTAGAGCATTTGCAAATGTCTTGAAGGAAAAAAAAAAAAGAAGAAGCAAATTTTAACTTGGGGTAGAAGAAATGGATTCATAATGATGGAAGCAAACCAATATGAGCAGAGCTGTAGTTAAAGGCCTATATTGAGCCAAGAAAAAAAAAACAAAGAAGCAAATTTCAATTTGGGGTAGAAGAAATGGATTCATACAGACGGAAGCAAAAGAATCTGAGCAGAGGAAATAACAGCACAAACAAGCCGTGGTTAATCGTGCATATCGAGCCAAGGAATGTCAGTTAGGAGGTGCCAATATTCTCCCCACTGTCGGCACTTGTGTTTCAGATGAGGACAACCCCAAATATTAATGTCTATAAGTGTGGGAGGCAAATATAGATCCTCTGCAAAGTAACTCAGCTTTGGGCAGTTAGAAAGAAATAAGTACCTAAGAGTGGTGAGGTTCCGGAAGAGGTCTCTGGATATGGACTCCAGCTCCTTTACTCCTCGCATTTCAAACAACTTTAAAGAAGACGGAAGTAGGCCGTCGGGTGGGCATATGTGGTAAATCCTAAAATAATTAAGGGAGTGAAGCTTGTCTAAGTCCCATTCTGTGATTGGCTGCTTCAAATTTTCACAGCCCACTGTCAATGAAAGTAGGTTTGGGGGCAATCCCCCTTCTGGAAAGGTCTCGATGCTTGGACATCCCTTGATTACCAATGTTTCAAGAAAGCCCAACTTGTGGAGTGCATTTGGCAGTGACTTCAGATTCTCACAATTGTATATCGCAAGTCGCTTAAGATTGGGAAAAGACATGGCGTTCACTGAAAATGACTCCCAACGATCCAATCCACTGATGTCTAAATGTTCAAGATGACTCAAGTTGAGCAACCACATTGAACATGGAATCTCCAGATTAGGACAGTGCTGAATCCACACATGTTCCAATGTCCCAAGTATTCTTTCCGGAAACGACTCTAAACTCTCGCAACCGCTAATTGTCAGTTTCTTAAGAGCACCTGGAACTCTATCACAGTCATCACCTGTTATTCCTCCCGTGAGAAATCGTAAATTGTTACAGTCAATAATTTCTATCGATTCAGGTGTGGCAGGTAGATTGCACAACGAAAAAGATTCAAGCCTTTTGCATCCCTCAATTCTTAGCAGTTTAAAACACCGGGCTTTGTGGGTCAAGAACTCATCTGCAAAGCATTTTGAATTTGGATCTTCTATGTGTAATTGCTTTACGGTCGGTGGGGGTGGGCGCTCAAATTCTAGAGGGCCGCCAAAGTTAGATATAACAAGATTTTCAAGACGCATAATTTCCATCATCTTCCCATTGCCATCCATTAACAAGTTCTGGCAGTTGATATCAACTTTAACATCTCTTAGTGCTTTCGCAGCCTGTGTGAAAGCCTCGACTGGCCCCCTTACTTGCTCAGCGACGTTCCTCATTCTCAACTTGGTGAGGGATGTCAAATCGACTATGTCCTTGAAAACTACTGCTCTGCATCCATTTATGTCTAGTTCTTCTAGTGATGGGAGGTTTTCCATAGAAGCTGTCAACTGTGGGCATCCCGTAATAGTAAGCTTCGTCAGAGCTGGAAGGTACCTGGGTAATTCCTTTTTCAACTCAGGACAATCTGAAATCACAAGCTAACGTAGCTTTGGAAACCTTTGAGCACATTCTTCACCACTACCATTGTCAGAATACCAGACCTCCCAAGCCCTCATTTTCTGAAACTTGAGCCTTTCTAGTGCTGGGAAACTCTCAACAGAGACAACACCATTCCCATAAAACTCAACTCCCACTTCCTGCACAGCTTCCAATCCTTCTATTATCAGTTCCTTAAGTGAAGGCAATCTCCCAACTGATTGCAGTAAACCACATTTTCGACAATTGCGAAGCTCCATATATGAAAGTTGGGCAAAGGATGATAGATGGCTCATCCAACAAGGGAATTCGATCCCACAGTAGCCAGCAATTGTGAGTTTCTCCAATTGTTGGTGAGGTTGCAGGTGATTGAGGACCTGCTTTTCGTTGCTTTCATTATTTCTTGGACCAAGGAACATTTCAGACGTCCATTGCAAGGATAATTGCTCAAGGCCTTTCTTCTTCTCCAGATTTGCCTCCTTGGCATCTTGAATATCTTCAACATTTTCAAGATTTTCAATGGACAGCTTGCCTTGAAGATTAGATAAGTCCTTCAGATGTTGTAATGTCAATCCTCCTGCCTTTGAGACAATAAATTTAGTTAATGTTTGCAAACTCTTCAACTTGTGCATTCCCAATGGCATATCTTTCAAATTGTCTGTACCGCTGATATCAAGATGATGGAGATCAATTAGATTCCCAATTCCATTAGGCAACTCTGTGAGATTAGGACAACATTCAAGTAATAATGTCTGTAGGAAAATAAGATGAGTGATGAATTCAGGTAATGAGAGAATCTTGGAAAAAGATAAATCAAGATGCCTTAGGTGTTTCATGCCTCCGATCCCATTTGGCACATTTTGTATCCGATAATCGCGTAGAGATAAAACCTTTAAGCATTTCAATTCTGGTAGCAACTCATCCAACACTCTATTAGATACGTGAACTAGACCTGGCAAAACGAAGGTTCCCAATAACTTTTGCCCAACGAAGGTTCTCAATCCCTTTGCTTTGTTGATAACGTCGAATTTCCGATACTTGAAACAGTTGATATTGTGTGCATCACAACCAACTGAAAAATGACGAATATTACCAAATGTTACCTGTAATTCATCACCATTCATCCCGACTGGCAAGTGAAAGCAAATATTTCCAGCAACTGACTGAGCTAGGTCGTGGATAAGGTCATGCATCACAAACCCAGACATATCAACATTTGATGGTTGAAAAAAGGATTTGGATAATAAATCATCACAATATTCACGACCCAACTCTTCATTTGATTGCTTCAAAAAGCCTTCTGCCATCCATAACAAAACTAATTCATCCCTGTGGAATTCATAATCCTTGGGGAACATGGCACAATAGGTGAAGCAACGCTTCAACTGCGGAGGAAGATGATAGTAGCTCAATCTCAAGGCAGGAAAAATGTCGCTCTTCTCACTTGGCAGATCCCATATTCTGCTGTTTAATATGATCTCCCAGGATTGCCTGTTCAGTTTCCCACGCAGGAGTCCTCCAAGTGTTTTTGCAGCCAGCGGTAGTCCTTTACATCGTCTTACAATTTCATCAGCCATTGTTTTAAGTTGTGGGTATGTGTCAAAGTTCTCAGCTTGCACTGCATGTTGGCTAAACAATCGCAAACACTCATTATCTGGAAGTGTTTTAAGAGTGTAAGGCCAAATACCACCCATTGTCATGATCGATGCAACACCATGGTTGCGAGTAGTGACAATTATTTTACTTCCCGCTGCACCTCCCAGGAAAGGCTTGCGTAGAATATCCCACAGCCTGTAATCCTCATTCCAGACATCATCCAATACAAGTAGGAACTTCTTTCCAGCTAAGACATCTTTTAACTTTGTCTGAAGCAGATTCAAGTCATTCACATCGTTGTGGTTTAGTAGTGCTGGCGCTACTGCATCTATAATGGTTTTTGTTACCTTGAGGACATCAAGTTCATTAGAAATGCAAGCCCATGCTCTATGATGGAACTGATTCTTCACCTCTTCATCATTATAAACAAGCTGAGCGAGAGTGGTCTTACCAATCCCACCCATTCCCACAATTGGAATAACTTCAACTCCATGCACTTCCCTTAGCAGAAGGCAAGAATGGCCAGCCTGTCATCCTCTCTGCCATAGACATGAGGTTCGGGCAACGAAGTGGAGGCAGGTCGTCTGGTTACCGAACTCGATTGTGGCCGTGAAAGATTCTGCTTAATTAACTCAACGAACTTTGTTTCTCTTTCCAGGCGCTGCAGTTTGGTGGTGATATCATTTATCTTGGGAAGGAGATCAGTAATAACATGAGTTAGACACTCGCCGCTGGTCGAACCGTCATGCCTGGGCCGTTTGGATGGTCTACTTGTGCTGCCCTCAGCTTGGGCCTGCCGCTTGGCCGTCTCCACATCAAAATCCAACTCATCGAGGACGTCCTCCATGTCATAGGCCAAGAGTTTGAGGTCAGAGTGCCAGGCTTGAACAGAGGCATGAGTCGTTTCTTGTGTCTCGGCTAGGTCGAGCAGGGCTTGGATTTTGGGCAGCAAGCTCCTCCACTCCTCTAGCTGGTCCCTGGCATGAACCGTTTCTTGTGTCTCAGATTGTCTGTTGAACTTGCGCTGTAGAAAGGACTTCAATTTGTCGAACATCCTCTCGTACATGTAATTCAGAAAAGGGCCTCCTAGGAAAACCAAAGCTTCCATCTTATACTACTCTATGACGACCTTCATCAGTCAAGCACAAAAAGATTTGGTTAGATTCAGCAGCAAGACAGAGAGACAGCCTGAAAAAACCTGAATGAGTAAAGAGGCATACCTTGTTAGTTCTGATCTTGATTTCTTTCTGTTCTTTTTGGGTTTTTTGCTTTGGTGGGTGATACCAAAAAAGAGTGACAGAAGCAGGAGAGCACAGGTGAGGCAATAAAGAAAACAGCGTGGGACGAGGAAAAGAGAAAGGAAAATTTGGCTCGAATTGATAAAGTGGTGGTAGGTGCGGGCAAAGAGGAAACTTGGCCGAAGTTACTTGCTTACCAACCAAGTAATTTCCATCTTCCTCATTTTCACCTTCTTTTGGCCCAGTAATCGACTCAAGGAAGAAGTTACATGGAATTTGCACAGCAATGGATTTGAAATGGAGGTCACATGGTAAAGAAACCCCACCCCACCGCAATCATATCCGAATGGCTTTTTTGTTGGACTAAAATTATGGTGGAATATGGCTTTTCCATGGAAAAGTAAAATAAAAGACACTGCATGTAATATTGTAGGAATCCAAAGTCCAAAATGAAAATGACTATAGTGGAATTAAGCAATTTCATAGTTTTTTTTTCCTAAACTTGTATTTCGTTGCCGACGGTCCTCATAAATTTTTACCTAATTCGATTGAGTACCCAAACTTAAGAACTGTCCACTCTATGTTTAAAAAACAAAATACAAAAACCTCATAAAGTTTAATCTTACCTACACTTGGCTCCTTTATTTTGGGAATCCTACATTTACCCCTGACTATAAGCTTTTGCATTATCCTTCCTCTCACTAGAAACTTTGTTCCCTGAACTCTAACGTCTAGTTAACTTGCCAACCTTACTGCAATCCTCAATCACTCGTGTGCCTCTCATCTTTACTCGCCCCTTCTTTTGATCCTTAGCTCTATTAAGAATCTCTAAAACCGTTTGAAAACCTAAATATGTAGAATAAATCCAAACTAAAAATATCCTAAAATGTTCTGTATGGGCATCACTTCAGGGGAAACTTGAAGGACTTGATCCTAACACCAAATAATTAGAAAAATAAAGAAGTTTAAAATTGTTTTGATGATTTTAACTAGATGTGTCAACGGGCGGCCGGATTTGGGGTGGGTAGAGTTATTCCAAACCCTTTCCACAACATAAGAGCTCTACCCAAACCCTCCCCACAACCTGGACCAGGTAGAGTTTATTCGGTCAAACCTTCTCCACGCTGGGCCGGGTAAGGTTGGGTATTATACCAACAATACCTTCCTAAATGATTATGTAATATAAATAAATAAAAATCATTAACCTACTATTTTGTTTGTTTTTGCAGAGAGTTTAAGCCTACAAAAGCAAATGAAGCATAGCAAATTGCTCAGGTCAAAAATAGAGGTCGCTGAGGATGAGATGAGCAACAGAGAAATGCTGTCAAAACAAGAATTGACTCTTGACATTTAGAGATTTTGAATTAAATAACATTATAAATTATGTGATAGGAGGGTTCCATCATCATAATTAAGACACAAGTAGGAATAATCATCATAATTATCAAGACAAAAGCAGGTGGGATGGAGAGCTCCATCTGTGGCGCTTTTTCTATGCTTTGCTTCATGTTTCCTATGTTTTTATTCACTTTCATTGAAAATATAATTTTGTTACAACTTTATGATTTTTTTCTGTGTCATGATACTGAATTCCTATATTTTTATATTTGATATTGATACAAAATTCTGTAAATATGAAGCATATTTTGATAATTTCTAATTTTTTGAAAAATAATATTGTTATATTCAGTTTACCGAGTTAATATTTTTCTTCATTTGATTAATCAAAATTTTAATGTATTTTTAATATTTAAAATTTAAACATGTTTGTACCATTTGCAAATTCTTTATATTAGAAAGTAAGATTAGTATTTAAACGTGGAAAAATAAAAAAAAAAATCTGTGATTTTTTTCTATGTTTTCTATAATCTTCATTTTTTTTACTTTTTAACTGAAATAAAATATACTATTAAACTATACAATCAAATTACTGAAAAATTTAAAATATATGATGAAATTGCTAAAAAAAATAATTTTCTTTAATATCTATGATTTATCTGAGCTAAATTTCATCCTAAAATTTTGTCTGTTATCTTTTCAATCTAAAATAATTTTTTAAAAAAAATTACTTTTTCCCAGCATGTTTAGTTTGTTAACTCAACCAAAGGTTGTTATATAATAATTATTTCATATGTGAAAAAAGTTGATAATGCAAGTGTTTATTTAATTGTAAAAAAATTATTTTTTCCAATTCAAATTTCTGAGAGAAAAATTATCAAATAGTTTAAAATTATTTTGCAAAATTGATGATACATCGACACAGTTATTCTATTTTAATAGATTTCATCCAATCAAAGACTAATATGGAATATTTTAAAAAGTTTAGAACAAAAAGAAAATACTAAAAATGTTAAGAATGAAAAGGAAGCATAATTAAAGGTTAGGAACTATCTACAAAATTTGCCTTATTTTTCTTGTCAGCAATTTTTTTAACTTGGAAATATAGTACTATATATTTTGGCAACTATCTACAATAATGGTATATTTAACCTTAAGTTATGCCCTTTTCTATCTATGGTGCCTATTTTCTTTTCTTTTTTTCTTTTTTCTATTTATGCCTTTTTTACAAATTTATTAAAAAATTTTAATTTTGAAATATATTAATAAATATTATTTATTTAATTAATACAAATTTTTAATACACTTTTAAATTTTAATATTGTTTTGGCGGAATAACTACTTTGAAAATTAAAGTAATTTATTATAATAAGTGTAAAGGTCAATTTTGTGGGGTCTTTATTCTTTAATCCTCTAGGGACCCCATTTGCCATTAATATTAGCAATTAGTATTAGAATTTTGTAAAAACTATCTAAGGGTAGCTTTTAACTTTTAACTTTGGCAGTTTAATTTTCACTTTTTATAAATTAACTAAAATTTTAAATATAATCATAAAAATTGTTTCCAAACAGGGGACACAATAGCTAATATATTCAAAATATAATATAAAAAATAGATGTAAGGTGCCCTATGAAAATTACCCAAATATAATCTTCAATTTGTTTGCTTTTTAACTTTGATAAAATATAACATTAAAATATGCAATTAACACTAGAAAAGTTAATCTCCTTGATCAATATCCTTTGTGAGCTAAATTTCATCTTAAACTTTTGATTGTTCTCTTCTCATTCTAAGCCAATTAAAAACATTTTAATTTGTCCCTTCAACAAAAAGTTGTTTCATAATAAGCGCATACATTTTGCATAATAACTATTTCATGTATGGGAAATTTTGATAATGAAAATTTTTCTTTACTTGTAAAAAAACTATCTATCAGTTCAAACTTCTCAAAGAGCAATTATTAGTCACTTTAAAATGATTTAAAAAAAGTTGGTGTTACATAAACACAATTACTTTGAATTAATAGATTTTATCCAATTGGGGACAGTATAAAATATTTTGAAAAATTTAGAACTAAAAGAGAATACTTAATAGGTTAAGAATGATAAGGAAGTATAAATTAAAAGCTATAGACTATCTACAAAACCTACAGTATCCTTTATGTTACTAAATTTCTTTTTAAACTTGGATAAACTATGGCACTATATATATTTTATTTCAAATAAAAACTAAGGGTATATTTACGTTTGTTGTATTTTTTTATGCCTATTGTGTTTTTTGTAAGCTTATTAAATTTTATTTTGAAATATATTATTAAATGAATTTGCACTAAGTACATGTGCTTTATTTACATTAGAAGAACATGGTAATCACTAGTTTTTTTTTCCTAAACTTGTATTTCGTTGCCAACCGTCCTAAAAATTTTCCGTCTGATCCAATTGAGTACCCAAACTTAAGATATGCCATTCTATGTTTTAAAAAGAAAATTACCAAAACCTACTGAAGTTTAATCAAACCTACACGTTGCTCCTTTATTTTAGAAATCTTACATTTACCCCCCTGATTGTTAGCTTCTACGCTGTCCTTCCTCTCCCTAAAGTAAAAACTCTAAACCCTAGCTAACTTGCAAACCTTACTGCAGTTCGCACTCACCCCCTCTGCCTCTTGGCTCTAAACTTACCGCCTCTTTCAAGAACAAGATGAACAATAAATAAATGCAGTAGAAATAGGAATGAAGTTGTAATTTTTAAAGATTTTAAATTAAATAACATTATAAATTACTTATAGAGAGAGGTACCAAAAAACAGTGACAGAAGTAAGAGAGCACAGGTGAGGCAAAGAAGAAAACAGTGTTGGACGCTAAGAGAAAGGAAAACTTGGTTCCAAGTGGATGAAGTGAAGGTAGGTGAGGACAAAAAGGAAACTTCGCCGAAGTTACTTGCTTACCAAGCAAGTAATTTCCTTCTTTCTTATTTTCACCTTTTTTTGGCCCAATAATTCTACTCTAGGACAAGGAACAAATTACATGAAATTTGCAGAGAAATGCATTCGAAATGGAGCTCACATGGTAAAGAAACCAAACCGCAATCTAATCAGTATGGCCCTTTGGTTGGAATCAAATTATGGTGGATGGTTTTTCCATGTAAAATTGTAGGAATCCCAAATCCAAAAGTACTAGTTTCTATTTTGCATGCTTTTTCTCTATGCTTTGCTTCACGTTTCCTAGGTGAACAAGAACCACTGGTCTTTAGTGTCCTAGGTGAACAAGAACCACTGGTCTTTAGTGTCTAATGTCTTGATTATCATATTAATAATAATCAATCAACTGATCTTTAATCTGAGCAAGTTATAATCTGCTAGGATTGATCACATGAGTTTCCAAATTCTGATTTCACTAATAATATTATTATTTCTGCATGTCTATTCAAATATCTAATACAGTTTTCTTATTCCTTGTGTAAATAAATTAGTATGCTACAAGGAGAAATTAATGGGTCTAACCTGATCAGAATGGCTTTTTGATTGCAACAAAATTATAGCGGATGGCTTTTCAAGACAAAAAAACAAAAAAAGGAAAGAGACATGCAAAATTGGAGCACCAAGTCAAAAATGTACTACGACTCTATACTCTGCAACCTCCAGCATCATAATTATGAAGAAGGAAGCCGCATGTGAAAAGGGTCCTTCTGCAAATGGCTTTTCCAAGATAAACAAAAACCAATATTTGGTAGCAAAAATTCATATTTGGTCTTCAAAATCAGTCCTAAATATGCACTCATATTTGGCCGAAGTTACTTACTTACCTGCCAAGTAATTTTCTTCTTTCTTATTTTCACCTTCTTTTGTCCCAGTAATCGACGCTAGGAAGAAGTTACATGGAATTTGCACGGTAATGTATTTGAAATGGAGCTCACATGGCAATCATATGAGAAAGGATTTTTGGTTGGACAAATACTCTCTATTTGCAGGCTCCATCATTATAATTATCAAGACAGAAGCTGCAGGTGGGAGGGGTCCCTCTGCTAGATAAACTGAGCAAAGATGTTCAACTGGCTACAAAGAAACTCTTACCTTGATGAGAGCCCCAATAAAGAGAGGAAAGCTTGAGAAACAGACAAACAACTTTTTTGGAATGCAAATGACTATAGTGTAAGAGATTCAATATTTTTTTGTAGACTTGTATTTGGTTGCCGACAATCCTCGTAAATTTTTGTCTAATTTGAATGAGTACCCAAACTTAAGGCCTGTCCACTCCATGTTTTTAAAAAAATTACAAAAATCTTCTAAAATTTAATCATACCTACACTTAGGCACATTTATTTTAAGAATCCTACATTTACCTGTGACCTTAAGCTTCTGCATTGCCCTTCCTCTCCCTAGAAACTTTGATCCCTAAACTTTGACATCTAACTAACTTGCCAACCTTACTGTAGTCCTCACTCAACCGTGTGCCTCTATGCCCTTTTTTTTTTCTTTGTATTCAAAATCAAATATACAAGTATAGGGTTTAAGGAGTATAGTGAATAGAGAAAAAAATGACAAAATGCTAATATAGGCTGCTTAGATAGGCCTCTGAAATATTGCGTCTTGCTTTTTTTGTCCTTAAAATTTTCTTTATGACAATTAAACCCTCAATTTAAAAGCAATTACCTTTTTAGTCCCCAAACTTTGCCTTATCACGATCAGACTCTCGAACAACACCTTGCGGCAGTAACACATGTCTAATAGTTCTTTTATTATGCACCTATGTCTAATTAGAAATAGTAACCCATTCCTTAATCTTCTATATATAAGGCATAAATTATTAAAAAAATTGATAAAAATACCCTTAGTTAAAATATTCTTCTCCACAAAAAAACCCTAACTTGCTACTGCTGTCTCCTCCAATGCCAGTGTCGGCGTCGGTGCTGTCGCCGAACTGTCATACATCATGATCTCGCAGTATAGTCATATGTCATGTTCAAAAAAATGAAAAGTGCCTAAATGGATACCAAAAAGTGTCTAAAAAAATATTTAGAAATATCTGATCAATATGTAGACAATTTACTCTCTTCAAAAATAACTAATTGAAATAATAAAAAAAATGTCTGAATGAATGTGTAAAAGTGTCTAAAGAAATATTTAGAAGTGTCTGACCAATACGTAGATAATTTACTCTTTTCAAAAATACTAATTGAAACAATAAAAAGTGTCTAATAAATGTGTAAAAATGTCTAAAAAAAGGTGACAAAATGTCTAAAGCGTGTCTAAAAAAGTGTCCAAAAAAAAGTGACAAAATGTCTAAAAAGTGACAATTTACTCCTAGCATTGCCTCTGCTCCGATCGCTCCGATCCTAGCTCATCGCATAGTCGCCGTGGCGTTGTCGTCATCAAGTTGGAGCATTGCCTCTACTCCGATCGCTCCGATCCTGGCTCCGATCCTGGCTTATTACGTCATTGGACTTCAGGCTCATCATCGCCTTAAAACTCCGACGATGGTGAAGAGGCAATGTGATTCAATCGGAATGGAGGGACCTCAACGCGATTCGATCGAAGCGGCGAGGTGGCGATGCTGAAGAGATGCGATTTGATCAGAGCAGAGAGGCACTAAAGCTGAATAGGCAATGGGATTCGATCGAAGTGGAGAAGCGGCGACGTGATTTGATCGGAGCAAAGAGGCGGCGACACTGAAGAGACGTGATTCAATCGGAGCTGAAGAGGTGGCGATGTGATTCTATCGGAGCAGGATTGGAGATTAAGCTGAAAAAAGCCACGGTGATACGATTCAATCGCTGGCAATCTGTCTGGAATGAAGAGCGGCGGTGGTTGGTAAGGATGAGAAAGAGAAAACGGGTTAGGGAAGAAAATTTTGGGGGTAAAATAGTAAAATCACCCCTATGTCTAATTAGACATATGTGCATGATATCCAGGGTACATGTCTAATGCCTAGATCCACCTAAAACATGGAATCTCGACCACATCGAGGACACTAAAATACTAACATAAGAAAGCTTGAATCAACCTTTTTGTTGAATATAACCTCATCTATTTCAACTTTCTGAACCCTATACAATAATGCCTCTAGGCCAGCATACATCCCACGACAAGCACACAACAAATCACAGAGGTTTATCAAGCACACAACAAGTATAGGGTTTAAGGAGTAATTTCCTTCTTTCCTATTTTCACCTTCTTTTGCCACAATAATCGACTCCAAGAAGAAGTTACATGGAATTTTGCAAAGAAATGTATTCGAAATGGGGCTCACATGGCAAACAACCACCAAAATCCAATGTCCAAAATGTACTACTACAACTATCATCATAATTGCCAAGAAAAAATAAGGTGGGATGGAGGGCTCCATCTGTGGCACTTTTTCTATGCTTTGCTAGAGGGTGAGCATGATTTGGGTAAAATTGAAATCCAATCCGAAACACCTTTATTGAGTTGGGTAAAAATTGACCATAGTTTACGGGTTTGTTCCTCATATGTGAGAACCGATGGTTTTTTAGTTAGTTCTGATTCCATATGGAACCAACCTGAGGTGAAACCAAACCGAAGTTATGATATTACGTACTAAATTATCCACACATTTATGTATTAAAAAAATAAAGAATTGTGAAGGTGTTTAACTCTTTTATATTAAACCCTAAAACTAATATTCCTAATCTTGAATATAAATTGGAACAGGGGATAAGAAATTGTTTACATTTTCATATTGTAAGAAATTACAATGACATGGTGGTTGGTTTGGTTTAAGTAGCAAGCGGATATGTATCAGATTGAATATCATTTTCTTTATACAGATAAATGAAAAGAGATAAAATATCTTATCAGTGATCTTCCTGAATTTACAAAAATATTTTGTGAAATCATATGCAACTAGATACATTTACCTTCTTGTTGCAATATGTAACAGCATGTGAAACTCTTTGAATATTATTAAAAGTGTGTATATTTAAATATGGATTTAGTTGTGTAATATGTTAAATATTTCATAAACTAGTTGTGAATGTAATTTGATTGAATTTAAATGTTATTATATGTATATTATATAAACCGAAAAACCTGAAAACCAGAACCAAAAAACTTAGAACCATGATTATGGTTTTTTTCTATTCTCAATTCTTAGGTTGGGTAAAAGAATTTTGGAACCGAGCTTATATCAGATTAGTTCAGTTCCACAAAAAAACCAACCCAAACCGACCCATACTTAGCCCTATGCTTTGCTTCACGTTTCCTGGGTGAACAATAACCACTAATCTTTAATCCAAACCAGTTATAATCGGCTAGGCTTGATCACATGATTTTCCATTAATATTATTATTATTTCTGCAGGTCTACTCAAGTATCTAATACAGTTATTCTTATTCCTTGTGTAAATAAAATAGTAGGCTACAAAGAGAAATTAATGGGCCTAATCTAATCAGAATGGCTTTTTGATTGCAACAAAATTATGGTGGGTGGCTTTTCCAAAATAAAAACAAAAAAGAGAGAAGGGGGGGAAGAGACATGTAAAATTAGACCACCGGAGTAAAAAAATGTACTGCTCTGCAAGCTCCATCATCATAATTATGAAGACAGAAGCTGCAAGTGGGAGGGAGGGTCCCTCTCTCTACAAAGTCTTTTCCTAGATAAATAAGAACCAACTCATTGGAATCTTGGTAATAGAATTTTAAAAATAAAAATATCAAATTTATAATAAATGTCTTAAGTTAGAAGTGGATATATCAATATAGTTTTTTTTATCCAAAATTTTTTGCTAATATTTTTAAATAGAACAGATAAGCTATTGTAGTTTCAAATTAAGAGTATATATATCACTGACCATTAAAAAATTAACAAAAAATGTTAAAAAGCTAACTAAAAATATTAAAAATATCAAGTTTTGAAACATTATGGTGATAATGCAAGTTTTAACAAACTTCAAAGACATTTTATAATTAAACTCTCTCTCACTCTCTCGAATGCCGGCAAGGAGATTAAACAGTAGAGATAGATGGAGAGCGGTGACAAGGCTGGGGCACTAGTGACGAAAACAGCAACGAGGCTGAAGTACTAATGGTGGAGATCAGACCCTCTTTTGGCAAAATCTAAAATGTTCTAATATTTTTTAAAAGATTCATAATAACCTCAAGATTTCAAAATCTACTATTTTTACCTTTTTTCTATTATTTTCTAATCGGTAGTGGCATATTTGGCCCATTTTAAAACATTAGTGGGAGATTGGAGAAAAAAAACCGTAGTGGCATATCCGCTCACAAAAAAAATATTAGTAGTAAATTTGATATTTCTACCAATTTTAAATTTACTAATAGTTAAATGTGTTGGTAATTTTGGTAGTTATCAATTGTCTGACCATTGATAGTTACCAATTGCCTAAACCACTGGTAATTTTCTAAAAGCCTAAGCCACTTCAAATTTGAAATTAGGAACTAATTTAAAATGCCTATAGATATAGAGGGACTAAAGTGCAATTTACCCTCATCCATCCCCCCACTCATACATTCCCCCCCCCCCTCTCTCTCTCTTCAAATTAGTTATGGCCGGATGCTGACCTATGTCACATAAAGCGGGAGCGGGAGCGAGAGCGAGAGCGTGAATTTGTTAAACTTGAAAAAATATTGAGAGCGGGAGTGGCTCGAGAGCGTCACTATATATATATAAGAATACACAAATAAATTGATAGTCTTCAACACTCAAATAATATATGAAAAATCAAACCTATAAAATAAAGTCCAAACCAAAATGAATTCCAATAGAAATAGTAAAATTAATTAGAAATGACTAGCTACTGATTGTTATTCTTTCTCACTCATTTCTAGCCCTCTTGCCACGAGATATTTCCTCTCTTTGTGCCTGAGACAAGTTTGATCTTACTTGATCGGAACTTGATGCTTGAGAAGAGTTACGAATATCATCATTTCCATAAAGAAAAGTGTGATCTTTTCTATGAATTGCCTCCATATCGTTGTCCAGGACATCATCATATGTAAAATCATCCCAATTCTTATAGGATGATTCATAATCTTCTCTGTAACACGTCAATAGTCTGTTGTTGTAGTGCACATATACCAACGATTCAGCTCGATCTGCATTCAACTTGTTCCTCTTTACATTGTGAATATATGAGTATGTGCTCCAGACCCTCTCAGCACATGAAGTGTTAACGCTTTGAGAAAGAACCTTGACTGCTAGATTATATAGTTCAGGAGCAGCCACACCATACAAATTCCACCAAGCGATTGCACTCATCATTTTTCTATCTTCGATAGCCTGAGGTCGAGCAAATACTCCTGTATCACTTGTAAAATTGCTAAGTTGTTGACAAATCAGTGGAGTCTCCCGTAAATCATGAACAAGTCGGTCAACCACATTCAGGTATGTCCCTAAAAACAAGGAAAAATATTACTAAGTAATAAAGATATATATACTAAAAATATTACTAATAATCAGCCAGCAAATAAATAATGAAAAGTCAAGTAACATTAACAACAAAATTAAACATACCTTGTACAAATGAATTAGCATGTGGCTTAATCCTCTTCCTTCCACAAGGACCCACCTTACATAGCCAGGTTTGTGAGTAATAAAATGGAGTAAGCACATAAGCAAGTGTGTGTAGTGGGAGGTTCATTTTTCTCCACCGTTCCAAAATCAAATTCTCCACTGTTTTGTACAAGTCACGATCATTCTGCAAGACTTCTTCAATAGAACCAATCATATCTTCCATTCTTTGATACACCTCCCTAACAACTGCTTTATCAGAATCACAAAAGCAAATCATTAAACAAATTGGTTTTGTGACAGATAAAATGCATTTTACCTGTCCCCAAAACTCATCATCCAATACCACTTTCTTAACCTGATCATATTCTAAGTTTGATCTAGAACTTCCTTTCTTAAGTTCTTTCCACTCATCATTCAAAACCATGGATATCAAAGCATTTTTTACTCGAAAAAGGCGCTCCAAAACTGCATAGTGATGACCAAATCTAGTTTTCTTCACTTGAATGACATCCAATGCAGAAAAAGTCTTGAAGATATGCAGCACAAAGGTATGATTTTTAATATAGTTCACAACTCCTTTTGCCTTCTCATAACAATCACTAAAAAATGATAAGTCTGGATAAGATGATTTGGCTAGATCTTTCATAAGAAGACTGAGAGTATGTGCCATACAACCAGACCAAAGAATATGATGATGTCTATCTTGAATAATATCTCCAGCGGCTTTACAGTTTGCAGCATTATCCGTCAAAACTTGTACAACATTATAAGTCCCCACAGTTTCAATAGTCTTAAGTCAAATGCCAGCAATAAATTGTGCATTTTTCTCATCACCAGAACAATCAACATCATTCAGAAACATAACCCTCCCTCCAGAAATAGCCAAAACATTTATCAAAGGTTGGTTCTTAATGTTGGACCAACCATCCGACACTATTGAAACTCCATACTTAGGCCATTGTTCCTTAATAGGAATTAAAGCACGATCAATTTTTGTTCTTTCTCTATCAAGTAGCATGGTCCTAATTTTTTCAGAACTAGGAGGCTTATATCCTTTAGGAGCTTCATTTATTGCTCTCACCACATCAACCCACAAAGGAGATCTAGCAGTATTAAAAGGAATTCCACAACCACAAAAGTACCTAGCAATTATACCATCGATTTCTTCTCTGGAAGACAACTTGAACAACTGCCCAATATGCTTCATACCCTATTCACGTGCCATATTTGTATCATGTGCCGGTGGAACAACCGGTAGATTAACGATAGGGGTTTTCCTACTACTACTTCTAAATAATTTTTGAGCCTTCTCCTCCTCTTTTTTCAACCTTGCTCTTTCTTGTTTTGTTATCTTGGTGCAAGTGGCTATTCCTTGAGCTCATTGTCCAGGTAACAATCCAATTAAATGAGCTTTTATACGTGAGTATATTCCCGTATAAGGTTCTGCTCTACAACCAAAATTACAAGTCCATTTATCTTTCTTATTCTCAATGTATGTCACATACTTTCTCAAAGGTGTAGAGCTCAACTCTTTGCATTGGTCATTAGTATCACCAATGTTTGATTGTGAATCACTTCTTTCCTCATTGTTATTTTCTTCAATTGAATCTACAAATTCATTGAAAAACATATAAGAAATAATACATATCAATCTCAATTTGGAATAAAACAATTGGTTAATCCAATGGAGCATATATGAAAAAAATAGTAAAAAGTAATATTACTTAATCACAAAAGAACAAAGCTACAATGCAATTTAGGCTTTTTTTAATTGTCTTTTGGCTTGTCTGCTTGCTTCAGACGAATAAAACTTTCTAGCTGTGCTTCACGTCTTCACCAATAACCATACCACCTTCACATACGTTTGCGCACGGATCAGATTTCGGATTTCAGAGCCAGCTGCCGCAAGCCTGCTGCCTGCAACACTTCTTCCCCCTTCCCCAAGCCAAGCAAATTTAAACGCAACAACCAAGCAAGCAAGACGGCAAGAGCCAAGCAAAGACGCCAACTCACCGGCACCGCCGCGGCCGCACAGGAAGTTAAATTTTCTTGATTCAATCTTAAAAAGCAAACAAAATATGGACAAAGAACAATGGAATTCATACGGCAGACCAAAGAAACAAAATCAATTCACCTGTATCACTGGTATCGCTTCGCACCGACTGTGGCTCTGTCTGTAGAACGAACGAGAACGACTACGAGGCTGCTGCACTACTGCTCTGTTCGGAATCAGAATTTTAGACCAGCCAGACTTCGTCGAGCGGCTTCGGAATTAGCCAACAAAGTAAGAAAATATTCAAAACTCATGTAAAACAAGGGCTTTTGGTTTCCTTTTAGGTTTATACTTCAACTTAACTTAGGTAAATCAATTACCGTGCTAAAAACACACGAGTCTCTTCTGTTACAAATAGGATTTTTCTGTTAAATCGAATTCACGAATTGAAAAGAATTAGAGCGCGCTTTCATAATCATCAAATCGCGAATTGGTGACGCTCGTGCTCCAAAAGTGCGAATTAACGCGCTGAACTTCCGGAGCGCTGGTAAAGCAGACGCTTCGTGTGACTAAGATTCTGACACCCAATTCATTTTAACTTTAATCAATTGACTATAAAATAATTTATTTTTATTTTTATATTTTTTATTTAAAACTAATTTTAATTAAAAGCTAATATTATGTAGCTGTAATAATCAATTAAAAATATAATTCTTATAATCTTACTAAATTTTTATGAATTTTTCTAGTTTCAAACCTTAAAAAAGAAAAATTCATAAAAATTTAATAACATCCTAAAAATTTACTTTCAAATTGATTATTGTATCTACATAACATTTACTTTCAAATAAAATTGGTTTCAGGTAAAAAATATATAAAAGTAAAAAAAAGTTAGTTAACTTTAACTCAAACAAATTGGCCCTGAGTTTACTGTAGTATTGCCGTTGTTGCGATGATTTTTCTGGTGGCGGAGCCGCCGCTAGATTTTTTTTTCCAAAATTTTTATTTTTTATTTTTACATTTTTAGTTTCTCTGTTTCTTCCTGTTTAACTTTCTCTAAACCCAATTTTCAAAAAAACAATCATTTTTCGTATATCTGGTTTCAAAGCTTTTGGTTAATTTTTTTAAAAAAAATACTTTGTTTCTATGGTTTGATCTTTTTTTTTTTCCTTTTTAACTTATTATAAAAACATTACTTAAAAAACATAATGGATTTTCATAAATTGAGCTTTAAAATCAAAAGTTTCATGAATTAGTTTAAAAATTGCGCAAAGAAACATTCTCTAAACAAACAAAATATTTCGATCATTTAATGGCCAATATCAAAATTATCCAGGGTAAAATTCATATGTAGTCCCCTAACTTTAAGGATCGTCCTAATGTGGTCCCTTAACTCAAAAAGTGACTCTTAAAGTCCCCTAACTCAACTTAAGTGTCTTATTTTGGTTCCTACCGTTAGTTCTACCGTTATTTTAGATGGAAATTGCCTACATGGCACATATATAGTCACGTGACAATCTCTTTTATGATAAGAAGTGATTAGATTGGAAGAACAATAAAGTTCAAGCTAAAATTGGCATAAAAAGTAATTTTAGGGACCTAAAACGATAGTTAACCAATTTTAACATCTCTCTCTACTCGGCTTAACCGCACACGGCCTTCTCCAATTGAGTACGGCGGTGGCTGGTTGATTGTTGAATCGCGCCTCCGAAGCCGTGAATCGCCTCAATTCGCCTAGCAATGGCGCCCAGCCTCGATTCGCCAGGAAATCGCTCAAATGACAGGCGCCCAACCCACAAACCCTCGTTCCACCAGTGACCGACACGAATCCGTGAATCCTCAAAGGTCTCCACTTCTCTCTCGCCCGAATGTTGATGGAATCTCGAATTGCGCCGAGGGTGGGAACGACGGTGGGGGCGAGGAGGAGGAGATATCGGGTAGGGTGCGGATTCAAGGGAAGGGACGACGATTCCCAAGCGGACGGAGGAGGGCGTCGAGAGAGGAGTAGAAATCGCATGATTTTGCACGAATTGGAACCTAGAAATCGGAAACGGGTGCAAAGAAGAGATGGGCAGAGGAAAACGATAAGGTGACTAGAGGAGAAGAAGTGAGTCGGAAAACGAAACCAACCAGCCGCCGCCGTACTCAATCGGAGAAGGCCATGTGCGGTTAAGCGAAGTAGAGAGAGATGTTGAAATTGGGTTAACTATCGTTTTAGGTCCCTAAAATTACTTTTTATGTCAATTTTAGCTTGAACTTTATTGTTCTTCCAATCTAATCACTTCTTATCATAAAAGAGACTGCCACGTGGCTATATATGTGCCATGTAGGCAATTTCCATCCAAAATAACGGTAGAACTAATGGTAGGGACCAAAATAGGACACTTAAGTTGAGTAAGGGAACTTTAAGAGCCACTTTTTGAGTTAAGGGACCACATTAGGATGATCCTTAAAGTTAGGGGACTACATATGAATTTTACCCAAATTATCCACAATAAAAATGTGTATGGCAAATTTACCTGAAAAAAAAAAAATTGTTTAGTAACAAAATTACTCTTCTCCTAATATTTTATTGGCAAATTCGGCCCTTTTTGCCAGTTTTTTTTTAATGAAAATGACTATAGTGGAAATGTGCAATTTAATAGTTTTTTTCCTAACCTCGTATTTCCGACAGTCGTAATTTTTTTTTTTCTAATTTGATTGAGAACCCAAACTTAAAATATGTCGACTCCATGCTTTAAAAAATAACAAAAGTCTCCTGAAGTTTAATTGAACCTACATTTGGCTCCTTTTATTTTGGAAATCCTACATTTACCCCAGACTGTAAGCTTCTGCACTATCCTTCCTCTGCCTAGAAACCCTGATCCCTAACAAACTTTCCACCCTTATTGCGGTTCTCACTCATCCATCTACCTCTAGGCTTTGAACTTATCGCCTCATTCAATCCTAGTCACAGCCAAGTGACAACCAAATAAAGAGATTTGTGTTCATATTTTTTCAAAGATAGCCACATGCCATCAAAACTTTTTGCTATGCCTTCGCTCAATAAATAATAATAATAATAATAATAATAATTTGAACCATGTAGAACTAAAATCCATCGAAAACCTTCTTTTAATGGCAAAAATAAATATTATTAATAATAAAATAAGATACAACTCGCAGTTTCAGAAAGATATTGAAACAAATCTCCCTCATAAACCCTCATAAAATATAAAAGAATACTCAATCCCAAAATATATTCAACCCAAAGTCTCTTTCTAGATCTTCTATGACCAGCATAAACCCAATAACTTCTACCAACACCAAGATAATACAAAAATGTGTTATATACACCATACCTTGTGTACGACTACCTCTATAATTACTTTTCTACCCTCATTAAAAATAAAAAATCTCAACCATGTCCTATCTTCTTCTTTCAATGTAGTGATGGGTGGTAGACTTAATTAAAAGAATCATATAAGCAAGGGAAGAAGAAAGGAGATAAAAGTAGTAGTAGATCGAAGAAGAAGGCCACCGGTTCATTAGAGTAGATGATCAATGAGCCAGTGATAAAAGATGAATGTGGGGTGCTGGTACGGATGGGCATGGAGCTAGTCAATCTGCATCATAGAGTGATCCACCATTGCTCCATTCCTTTATGAATCAATCCATGACCTGCCCCATTTAACTTGTGGATATTCATGGATAATCCATGGATATCCAATCTACAACATTTTGGTCGACATTTCAAGAAGATTTTTTTTGTAGCTATTCCAAATATTTGTTTTTATAGTGAAAAATGGATGCACAAAAATGTGTTTTTCAATATAAAATTTTTTTCAACTTTATTTTTCTTCCCGTAGAAAAATATTTACTTTTATCAATTTATAAAAAGAATTTCATGTAAAAATAATAACATACAATTCAATGCAACATACCTATCTAGATTAACAAATACAATTACCAAAACTGAAACCAACAATGATTCACGACTTCTAAGACACTCAAGTATGCAAATGAACCACAAGAAATGTAAAATAGAAACGCATTTTCTTGGCTTCAGTCAAGTAATCCAAAGCTACAAGTAAAAACAGACCAAATCGAATGGAGAGAACTAAACAAAGAAAAATATCTTTTGTAACATTCTGGTGGTCCTATTCTTGAGAATTGATGATTGGGTAATGCTTATAGAGGTGAAACACCAAGGAAAGGGCACATCTTAATAATAAAAAGGGATTATATTAGGAGAAAATTAAGAAAAATTGAAAATTTTCATGCATCACTGTGGTTTGAGGAATTCCAGTAGCGGATCAAGATATTTAAGTTGGTTATATGCTCAAAATGTGGCTGAAACTTAAGATTATAATATATCGTTGGAAAGGTCTATGAGTCTACTTTAACATTAAAAAAAACAAAATGAACCACAAGAATGATTCACAACTTCTAAGACACTCAAGTATGCAAATGAACCACAAGAAATGTAAAATAGAAACGCATTTTCTTGGCTTCAGTCAAGTAATCCAAAGCTACAAGTAAAAACAGACCAAATCGAATGGAAAGAACTAAACAAATAAAAATATCTTTTGTAACATTCTGGTGGTCCTATTCTTGAGAATTGATGATTGGGTAAATGCTTATAGAGGTGAAACACCAAGGAAAGGGCGCATCTTAATAATAAAAAGGGATTAGATTAGGAGGAAATTAAGAAAAATTGAAAATTTTCATGCATCACTGTGGTTTGAGGAATTCCAGTAGCGGATCAAAATATTTGAGTTGGTTATATGCTGAAAATGTGGCTGAAACTTAAGCTTATAATATATCATTAGAAAGGTCTATGAGTCTACTTTAACATTAAAAAAAAATAAAATTTGATTTGGAGACGTAAAGAGTTATGTTGATTCTTACTAGACATCGTTGAAATGGTGGGCTTTAAACGAGTCTGAAAGTTGAAGAATAAACTGTATCAATTGGCTAAACCAAAAATTTTGAATAAAATATATATTATAAATTTAGAAGTCTAGTTTTATAGGAATTTTACGGATTGCGATTTGAAATTTCCTACAAAAAGTTATGGTCGTTTTCATGGGAGTGCACAATGCTATCAGTTTTATTAGTGGCGGGTTCAAGATGGAAGTTATGGTATTCAAGTTAAATCAAGGTCTTTGGAGATTAAATTAGGCTATGATAATAGTTCATACTATTTTGGTTAAGTTCTTGAACCTAAGCGATCATTTGATTTATTCTAGGATTGGAACAATGTAAGTGACATCCTATATACCTTGATTGTTTTCTACTCATACTTTACTTGAGTTAAATATGATTTTGATTATTAGAATTTCAAAAGATGATTTCTATAGTATAATAATTTCTTATTAATTTTGTGTTTTATGAATGATTTATGTTTTCCTTATGCAAGGATCGAGCATGAGATGGTTTTTGAAGTTGTTAATCACTGTTATGATTTAATTTGCTAAATAGAATAAGAACACGATTACTCCTAAAATCCAGCCAATTCATATATGAACAATGACTTACCATAAGCAATTGACCTTTTCTGTAACCAATAATAGCAAAGACTTGAGATCAAGTCAACAAAGACAGTGTACTAGTAAATCAATAGTGGATCGGCTAGGAAATCAACAAACAAGCAAAGGAACAGGCAAACACAAACAAAAGTGAGGAGTGATTCGATTGCAACACATGTGATTTCCTAAATAGGTGCTTTATGGAGCTCTTGTGGAGCTCTAAACCCTCATTTCTTTCCAAAATATCATAGTTGAATCTTGACGCTCTGTTTCAAAAATGGTAGATCATAAAATAAAACTTGCTTTATTAGAGTGAGGTAGACTAGAGTTCCACTGGAACGGGGCTCAATGCCCAACCTTAGGTGCTAGAGATGGAATAGGTCACTAGGAGGGACAGCGCAAAATGAGAACCATCCTCCACGGATTCTAACTCCTCTGATCGATGAATCAGATCAACAGATGCAAGAACATATGTGTGACGACTCTCCTAGTCAATGACTAGCTTTGACAAGGTAAGTGAGCTTTATTTAATTTTTTTCACTTAAGCACCTCAAGTTAGTATCTTATTAAGCAACAAAGACAAGCTAAGTATAAGTAAGGATAAGTTCCTAAGTGTGATTTGGCACCAAAGAGTCAAAAGAGTAAAATGGTAATTTTGACCCAAGTAAATGACATGACTGTAATTTTGATGAAATTAGGGTTATGTAAGGAATTTTGACTAGTTAAGTTAAGACCATAAGTTATTCTAGCTATTAGAACCATCTTTTGAAAAAAAAGTGCAAAAATTGCACTAAATGCTCAATTAAGTTGTTTATGTCTTAAGTCACTTAAGTGTCCAAGAGGCTAAGTGTAAGAGACTTTTGAACTTTTTAGGACCAAGGAGGGATGGTTTTGGGTGTGTGTTTAGTTTGCCAAAGTAAAACAAAGGAGAACTTGAGGCCCAAGAGGCAAGGAATCAGGAAATATGACTTAGTGGGGTGGTTAGGATATTTTGGGCAAATTTGACTTCCATTACTCGTTTGTTCCTTTCCCAATTTCGTAGCTCCCTCTCCCCACCAGAATTCCTGCTTCAAATCTTCTCAATTCCATAAATTTCCATCAAATTTGAAGGTCCCAAGGTGAATCCAAGAAGGCTCCAACTCATTTTTGGTGTATTAGCTTCAATCTTGCTCTTTGGTGCTTGTTTTGAGCTTAAAACCTAAGGTAAGCTTCTTGGTTTAGTTTGAGCTGGTTTTGGTGCCATATCACTTTGGTTTTAGGGGCAAAACTCAAGAGAGCTAAGTTGAGCTCAAGTGTGCTTGTGCTTTATTCTCTTTGTGGTTGAATTTGAGGTAATGGTTCAAGTTAATTTAGCTCAAATAATGCATAAAAAATGTAGTTTCTTCAAGTTAATTTAGCTCAAATAATGTATAAAAATGTAGTTTTACATGTGAGAATGAAGTAGAAATAAGACCTATGTGAATTGGCTTTGGGATTGAAAGTTTGAGTAAGTTTCGTGCAAATTCGCACGCAAAAGCGTAATGCTGGAAGAGCATTAGCAACGCATCATTGTGGCAACACTTAATGGTGACGTAATTTGGTGACGCATTGTCAATGACTTTCTTGGAAACCTGAGAACTGATGCCATTGGTGACGCATCGCCGATGGTGTCGCCAAGGCATAAATCCCTCAAGCTTGTGACATCCTAAAAATGTCTCAATCTTGCCATTATCATCCCTAGGCCATTCTAAGATGTTCCGTAGCCTCGATTGGGTCTAAGACTCATTCCTAAGTTGTGAATTATGTATTATTTAAGTGGTAGCTAAGTGATGTGGTTAAGATAAAGCTAAGTAGAGTGGCAGGGGGTAAAAGTGCTCGAGTTGTTAATGGGGCACTAGAAAGATTAAGTTGGGTTTTCAGAGTCTTCATTGGCCCAAGAGTTAGGTCTTAGACCTTTAGGGAGATGAGGGACAAACATAAAGGGATCCTAACGAAACCATGTGGTTGGTAAGTGAGCCACTAAGAAGCTCTAAGCTAAGCTCCAAGAGCTTGGCAAGTTAAACCATATAAGATGGCTATCGTGTACAATAAGATAAGGGTAAGATGGGTAAGGTTTGAGAGGAGGTGACGACCTAATCTAGGATCCATAAGTGAGACTTAAGGGAGGTAAAAAATTCAAGATATGAGGGCCAGCGTCTTAAGTACCTCCGTTGTTTAAGCTCACGGTAAGTATAAGGCACCTAAGGTGCAATAAGTCCCAAGGAATGTGCATGTTGCATATCATACATTCATACATTGCATATCTATTACGTAATTTTTTTGTGTTGATTATTGGTTGGTTATGTGCTTGTTATATGCCATATTTTCATGCTTGTGTGTTATCTTTTTTGCAGGTACCCCAATGGATCCTTATTGAGTATATTCATGTACTCACTCCCTTAAGTTTGTTGTGTAGGTTCTAACACCGGGCCTAACAACTAGTGGATAGTTGTGGGCTAACTTTCCTCTTTTTGTAGGTACTTATTCTTTAGAATCTTTGAGATTCTAAGTTTACTTGTGAGTTAAGCTTTGTACTAACTAAGTGTTATGCCTTTACAGTTTAGAGGTTAAGTGGTGCACAAAGATAAGAAAGGGGCTTACACTTGGAGCTTGATAGCTTAAAGGTGGGGCTCAAGAAATGGATCCTAGTTAAGGATTTTTGTCTTGTGTATGTAAAGTACCTTGTGTATTAAAATGTTGCCTCTATTAGGATTCATTGTGGTGTTAAACCATTGAGTTACTTTTGAGTGCATACTAGTGTTGTAGAGTGTGCATAAACTATTACTTGAAGTTGAAGTAACTAGTATTTTATTACCTTGGCACATTTTAAGTATGTTTTAAATGGAATGCTCGAGTGATATTTTCTTAAATGGTTTACTTATTTGTTTACATCGCTAGGACAAATGCATGCATATTTTCTTGTAGGGTAGGCTAAGAAACTAGTTACACGCAAAATAAGTGGGATCACAGGTCCAAAGGGCTTTCAAGTTAAGCAATTCGGGAAACTGGGACCCCGCTCTATGATAATGTGAATTCCAATGGTTTTCATCGATGGAAGTAAGTGGGCTAGGCAAGGTGGTGATGGTCTCAATCATGTGAAACAAAGATGATTTTTTGGTCAAACTCCTTTCTTATCCCTCATATTTTTGCTTTCCCAATGAGGCCCTATTATTTTTTAGAAAATCATATATGCTAACAAAATCAGCAATATGAAAATTATATGTATATCAAAATAATAGAAGAACAAGTTAAATACTAAAGCATAACATGTACATACATAAAGACAATCGTATAAACATACAATTATATATGTACAAAAGAACTTGTACATACAATTCAATATGTCAATAATAAATTTTCATAATCAGTACATTAAATATATTAGTAATATATCAAGTATCTCAATTATACATAAATGTTTCACTTTATTTGTACGTATCTCTTACTTTCTTTGCACATTAAGTTCATATACATATCTTTAATAATTTTGGTAGGAAACAAGATTTCTTGCGTTCAAACTTGTTCTTTTATAGGAGGTTAAATCCATACATACTATTGAACACATATCTGTGATCTCGTTTATAGATATATCACACATTATTTGCACAGGTCCCTCACTTTCATTATAAATTGAGTTTGTACATATTTTATATATGATTTGTACATATCCTTAATTTTAGGAAGACATGAGATTTGATGTGTTCATACTTATTTTTTACTAGGAATGGTAATATTAGAATACAAATATATATAAACATAAATGGTACGGCGCACATTAGACTTACCCAACTAATACAAGCTTAAACACCATTAGCCACCACCTCCAAGACCCAAAAAATAAGGAAAACAGGAATTTAGTCTTTAATTCTCTATGTCAATCTTTTCAACTCACTCTTCATCATTGATCCTCTTGGCTGCAATCCCACCTTTTTATGCCCCTTCTTTTTATCCTTAGCTTTATTGAAATTCTCTAAAATTGATTGAAAACCTAAATATATAGGTTAAACCCAAACCAAAGAAAAAAAAATCTTAAAAGGTTTTGTATGCGCATCATTTCGGGGGAAACTTGAAGGACTTGATCCTAGCACCAAATAATCAGAAAAATAAAGAAGTTTAAAATTGTTTTAATGATTTTAACTAGGGATGCTAACGGGTTAGGTTTGGGGCGAGTATAATTATTCTCAAACCCTCCCAAACAATGTTATCAAAGTCAGGTTTCTACCTAAAATTGTTTTAGTTTTTTTACAATCGTAAAGTCGTAAGATTCTACAAAAAAAATTAAAAAAAGATGAAAAAATATAATCATCTAAATTATCTCAAGAAGTTCATATTATATAATCTTTTCACTTACTAATACTTTAATACCATAAAAAATGTTATGGCATGAACATATAATACAAAAAAAAAACAAGTTTTCAAATTCACAATTCATAAATGAAAAGTAGAAACCATCTCAATTATCTAATGGAACATATGGAACATTATGACCAATAATAGTATCAATATTATCATCTTCTAAATTCATATTTTCATTTTCTTCTTTTATGGTTTTATTGCTTAATAGATTAAACTCATTTATGTAAATATTTGTATCATCATTGGCATTTTCTTCATCTACATCCATATCTACAGAACCTTGATAACTAGGATTATTAAAGTTTTAGTGAAAGAGAGTAATCAAGAGACGCTTGGTGCCTAGGGGAAAAAATGATTTGTGTTTCTTTGGTTATCTTTATTTTTTTTATTTTAACTCTAAATAAGTTAAATATGATTGTATAAATATTGAATTTTGTAATAAATTAATACATTTTTTGCTTGCTATCAATTTTTAGCCCAATTTCGGCAAATTTGGCATAATAATGTAGAAACGTAAAGTCATAAAATTTCTAAGTTTCTAAGACTAAAGTTTGGATTCTACACCTTTCTACCTACATATAAGTTTCTACTAAGACTTGAAACATTTTTTATTTCTAGAGTCGTAGAAACGTAAGTTTCTAAGACTTAAGTCAGAATTTTAATAACATGCTCCCCACAACATAAGAGCTCTACTCAAATCCTTCCAAAACCTGTAGTGGGTACGGTTTCTCTGCCCATATCCTTTCCAAATTGGGGTGAATAGGGTCGAGTATTATACAAACAATACTCTTCCAAATGATTCATATAATATAAAATAAATTAAAAACATTAAAGGGTCAATAACACCCATCATCCTTGAACTAAGATCCATGTTATAGATTCATTCCAGAACTATAAAATGTTGCATCGTTCATCTTCTAACTATGAAAATATTGCACCGTTTGTTCGGCTGTTAGGCCAGGCCATTAAAAAGTAACAGAATAAGCATTTGGTGGAGGGAAAACTGCACGGTCAATTCTAAAACTTAATAAAAATTTTTATTTAAGTCCTAAACCACGCCTTGTTCAGCAAGAGTTTGGTGTTGCAGGCTAAGTGAAGCAATTTTGGGATGAGGTAGGTGGGTAGACGGCTGAGGAGTAAGAAGAGGGAGGGAAGGGGCGGTTAGGGAGATGGTGGCGCCATACGAAGTTGTGGTGGATGAGCTGTAGGGGAGGTGAAGGCGAAGGGGAGGTAGTTTTGGACTGACCTAGAAAATAGTAAAATTTTAGAACTCAAATAAAAAATTTTACTAAGTTTGGAGCTGACAGTGCACTTTTCCCCGACTAAATACTTATACCATTACTTTTTAATGCCCTGACCCAACAACAAGATGAATGATGTAACGTTTTCATAGTTAGAGGACAAACAATATAACATTTTGTAGTTATAGGATGAATCCGCAACATAGATCTTAGTTTAGAGATGATGGATGCAATTTACCCAACATTAAACTACTATTTTGTTTGCTTTCCCAAGGAGTTTAAGCCTACAAAAGCAAATGAAGCACTAATTGCTCACGACAAACGACAGGGGTTGCTGAGAACGGGATGGGCAACAAAGAAATGCAGTAAAAATAAGGATGAAGTTGTGACTTTTAGAGATTTTTTATTTGCCGGGAGGGTGATACCGAAAAAGAGTGACAGAAGCAGGAGAGCGCAGGTGAGGCAAAGAAGAAAACAGTGTTGGACGCAAAGAGAAAGGACAAAGAGGAAACTTTGCCGAAGTTACTTGCTTACCAACCAAGTAATTTACTTCTTTCTTATTTTCACCTTCTTTTGGCCCAGTAACCGAACCAAGGAAGAAGTTACATGGAATTTGCAGAGAAATGTATTCGAAATGGAGCTCACATGGTAAAGAAACCCCACTGCAATCTAATCAGAATGGCCTTTTGGTTGGAAGCAAATTATGGGGATGGTTTTTCCATGAAAAAAAAAAGAAAGAAAAGAAAGGCACATATAAAATTGCAGGAATCCAAAGTCCAAAATTTACTACTGCAACTACTTTGTATATATTTTGCAGGCTCCACCATTATAATTATCAAAACAGAAGCAGGTGGGAGGCCTTTTTTCTATGCTTTGCTTCACGTTTCCTAGGTGAACAAGAACCACTGGCCTTTAGTGTCTAATGTCTTGATTATCACATTAATAATAATCAATCAACTGATTTTTAATCGGTTAGGCTTGATCACATGAGTTTCCAAATTCTGATTCCACTAACAATATTATTATTTCTGCAGGTTTACACAAATATCTAATACAGTTTTCTTATTCCTTGTGTAAAAAAAGTAGTAGGCTACAAGGAGAAATTAATGGGTCTAATCTGATCAGAATGGCTTTTTGATTGGAACAAAATTATAGTGGATGGCTTTTCCAGGAAAAAAAAGGAAAGAGACATGTAAAATTGGAGCACCAAGTCAAAAATGTACTACTACTCTATGCTCTGCAAGCTCCATCATCATGATTATGAAGAAAGAAGCTGCAGGTGCGAGGGGTCCCTCTGCAAAAGGGCTTTTCCTAGATAAACAAGAACCAAAGAGCTTCACATGTGAAACTGAACAAAGATGTTCAAGTGGCTACAAAGAAACCCTGTCCTTGTGGCCACAACCCTTTTTTTAAGTGCATTGCTCATCTTGAAACAGATCAAAAAGACATCAGAAAACTGCAGCAAAGATATTTGAGTAGCAAAAGCTCATATTTGGGCTTCAAAATCAGTCCTAAATATGCACACATGTTTCAAATATGATTTCAGACTTGTTCCTCAAGTTTCAGACTAAAACCAGACTTCAAGAAAAAAAGTCAAACATTAAGTCAAATTTTGCAACCTATAAGCCAAATACTACAGTAATTCTGATAAATCACTTCCAAGCAAATCAAAGTCTATTTCTAACCATTAAAACTCATTTCCTACAGGAATTGATGCCAGTTGAACCTTCTTAAACCGATGTTTGCTTAGAAACCAAGAAAACTGAGCATTTCAGATGAATAAATCACAAACCACACCCAATTCCAGAAGTTCCAGGTTTTTGCAACCTGTTAGAGTTCCTGCTAAAACTTTAGATTGTTCAATTAAAATAGACCCAGTACAGATAAACTTGTCTTGTGCATGGTTCGAAAAGAATTAAGCCAGAAATAAGGAAATCATGTAGAAAATCAGATCAAAACTAGAAATTCAGAATACACACCAGTACATAATCAGAACTTGTATGCCTTTCCATCAACTCAGAACTACAAATCAACCTGTTAAGTAAAAACTACAGTAAACCAAGGACTGCTTCAAAGTCTGAAGACTACAGATTTACAAACACAGGAATCCCGGGTTGAGAAACCCTTGTCCAACACTCAGTTTCCACAAACTCCAGATTCAGACTTCCCTCTTCAATCTGCCTCCCTCATGTCTTGCTGAAATGATTTTATTTGTGTTTTTGTTCATCTTGCCTCGAATTTTGCTGTTGCTACCTTTGTTACACTTCAGTTCAGATTCATGGTTCTTGATGCCTGTGGTTTATAACTCATTCTGATTTCTTCACAGAACTGCTCACTCATGTCTTAAGAACATTGCCTAGCACTTCACTTTGGCTGCAGCAATAATAGTACAACAATGCCATGGTTCAGGACCAAGTTTCAGAATGCAAACGAGTTTCAAATGTCACCCAAAACTCATATGCAAAATTTTAGGACATATAGATAACCCTAGCTGAAAGTCAAAGTGTCAGTCAAACTTCAACCTTGAGACTGTCTCTTCAGAATTGCAATGCAATTGCTGGTTAAACACTTCCAGAATCTAGCAGACATATCCCAGCTACAAGAGACACAATCAGATTTAAGTTCAGCAGATTGGAATTCTTACTGTTATCTTGATCAACCTTGATAGTTTCTTTGTAATCCTGAATCCTTTTTCTGTAATCAGTCCATTAACCTTCAGTCTTCAGTGCTATAGTAATTCTTGTTCATCTTTTCACTACGCCAATCAGTATTCTTGCAGACATACAATACCAGGCTCATTAGGTCAGTAACTTTGCAGATAGGTAAAACCAGACTCATCAGATCAGCATCCTTGCAAATATACAGTATCAGACTCTTCAGATCAGTACCTTTGCAGATTTTCTCATCACAGCTCTAATGCTACTAGTGCACTTTAACACATGAGCGCTGTAGCTCACAATTTTTTTTTTTTCTGTTCAGTGACTTTAGTGTTCTTACTACTTATGCAACGCAAAGCCTTACAAGCATCTTTATCAGGAACCTTCAATGCCTGTGTCAAGAATGATGATCTTCTACACCAACTCCTGGTTAGTAACGGCTGTTCTTATTTTCAGACATGACATCCATACTCAGCCATTGCAGCCCCTATATCCTTGTGTGCACCCTTACTGAATCAAAACTTAAGCTTCAGTTCATAGATCAGAAATTTTCCTTATCCTGCCTTGAGGCACAGCAATCATGCACCAGGAATTTGTAAAGCCTATGACAGATTCTCAGACAAATGCAGTTGCTTATAAGTATTGTAACCAAAACATGATTCTTGACTAGAAATCTCAGTTACAGCATTTGATCAGACTTGAAATGTGTAATAAAACTTGCCTATCAGACTTTGTTGAAGCTTCTAGTTGAAAGTCAACATACCAGTCAATCTTCTGCAAAAACCTGATTCATTCAATATCTTAAAAGGTTTGAAATGTTATCCCCCACACATGGAAGGTTGCTGGACTATTGGCCAATTAACCATATGATACTTGCAAGCATATATCACATATTAAAACCTTGTCCGATTTCTTTCCTAGTGTGAAGTGTTTTGCCACCTTTAAGGCTATAGGAAATAACGACATGAGATATATAGGAATTCTCACGAGTGTACTCTTCGGAAGAGTCAGTCTACCACCTAATCACCCAAAGAGTAAATACACAAAGCAATGCTTGGATCAGCATTTTCCAACAGAATGGTCTTGTTGAAGCTTCTTCTAGGTATGCTTTGGCCACCTGAACATAATCCTGAGAATAATCAAAACAATTGAACCGACTTATATGATAGAGATATTAAGGAGCTACGACACACATCATAGTTAGTATGGGAGATCACCTTCATTCCCAAGCTAAAGGACATCATGGAATCAGCCAATCTGTGCATCAAGGACATTCAAAAAGCCTTCCGCCATCCATAACAAAACTAATTCATCCCTGTGGAATTCATAATCCTTGGGGAACATGGCACAGTAGGTGAAGCAACGCTTCAGCTGCAAAGGAAGATGGTAGTAGCTCAATCTCAAGGCAGGAAGAATGTCACTCTTCTCACATGGCAAATCCCATATTCTGCTGTTTAATATGTTCTCCCAGGATTGCCTGTTCAGTTTCCCACGCAGGTGTCCTCCAAGTGTTTTTGCAGCCAGCGGTAGTCCTTTACATCGTCTCACTATTTCATCAGCCATTGTCTTCAGATGTGGGTGTGTGTCAAAGTTCTCAGCTTGCGGTGCATGTTCACTAAACAATCGTAAACACTCATTATCTTGAGATGTGGGTGTGTGTCAAAGAGTGCAAAGTCGAATACCACCCATCGTCATGATCGATGCAACACCATGGCTGCGAGTAGCGACAATTATTTTACTTCCTGCTGCCCCGTCTAGGAAAGGCGTGCGCAGAATATCCCACAGCACGTAATCCTTATTCCAGACATCATCCAATACAAGTAGTAACTTATTTCCAGCTAAGGCAACTTTTAACTTCGTTTGAAGCAGATTCAAGTCATTCACATCATGGTCTTTTAGTAGTGCTGGCGCTAGTGCTTCTACAATGGCTTTTGTTACCTTGAGGACATCAAATTGTTCAGAAACACAAGCCCATGTTCTATGATGGAACTGAGTCTTCACTTCTGTATCATTGTAAACAAGCTGAGCGAGAGTGGTCTTACCAATCCCACCCATTCCCACAATTGGAATAACTCCAAGTCTCCAACTCCATGCTCTTCCCTTAGCGGAAGGTCGAGAATGGCCAGCCTGTCATCCTCTCTGCCATAGACACGAGGTTCGGGCAACGAAGTGGAGGCAGGTCGTCTGGTTCCCGAAGTGCTCGATTGTGGCAGTGAGAGATTCTGCTGAATTAACTCGACGAACTTTGTTTCTCTTTCTATGCGCTGCAGTTTTGTGGTGATATCATTTATCTTGGGAAGGAGATCAATAAGAACATGAGTTAGAGACCCGCTGCTGCTCGAACCCTCATGCGTGGGCCGTTTGGATGGTCTACTTGTGCTGCCCTCAACTTCGGCCAGCCGCTTGGCCGTCTCCGCCTCAAAATCCAACCCATCGAGGACGTCCTCCATGTCATAGGCCAAGAGTTTGAGGTCAGAGTGCCAGGCTCGAACAGAAGCATGAGTCGTTTCTTGTGTCTCCGCTTGGTCGAGCATGGCTTGGATTTTGGGCAGCAAGCTCCTCCACTCCTCTAGCTGGGCCCTGGCATGAACCGTTTC
>SMDT01001928.1:0-63079 GCA_005392925.1 Aquilaria sinensis | reverse complement strand
TCCAGAACCTAGAAACAAACCTAGGATCCCTATTTGACACTATGTCATCAGGTATACCATGCAATCTTACTATTTCTCTTATATAGAGTTGTGCCAGCTTATCCAAAGAATCAGTAAGATTCATGGGAAGGAAGTGAGCTGCTTTGGTCAATCTATCCACAATGACCCATATGGCATCATGCTTCCTTCTTGTTAGTGGCATTCCTACCACAAAATCTATTGATATGGATCCCCATTTCCTCTCAGGTGTGGGCCAGCTTTGCAACTTCCCACCTGGTTTCTGGTGTTCCACCTTTACTTGTTGGCACACTTCACAACTATCCACATGTATGCTGATATCCTTCTTCATATATGGCCACCAAAAATATACTCTAAGAGTGTGATACATCTTTGTGGCCCCTGGATGCATGCTCAACTTACTAGAGTGAGCTTCCTCCAAAATTTGAATCATTAGGTTGTCCTTTTCAGGCACATACAACCTGTTCTGGAAATATAGCACCCCTTATTTAAAGGAAAAACCTTGGTACAGTTCTCATTTTTTCTGTCCAGATATCAGTTCCATATTCTCATCACCAGTTTGAGCTTGTTTGATAAGCTCCTTCCATTCTGGTGTAATGGTAAGCACATTCAATTGCTCACTTTCCTTAGCTAGCCATTGACTTGCCAAGCAAGTAAGGCTCAGGCTCTCGGCCTTATACTCAGTTTCACCACCTTTGAGCACTTCTGTGTAGCTTCTGCTCAAAGCATCTACCACTATATTAGCCTTTCCAGCTGTGTATTCAATTACACAGTCAAAGTCCTTCAAATACTCCAACCACCTTCTTTGTCTCATATTCAAGTCCTTTTGAGTAAAAAGGTATTTGAGACTTTTGTGGTCTGTAAAAACCTGGAATCTGTTACCAAGAAGATAGTGTCTCCATTGTTTAAGAGCAAAGACCACTGCTGCTAATTCCAGGTCATGTACTGGCTACTTCTTCTCATGGGGTCTTAATTGTCTGGACCCAAAAGCAATGGCTTGCTTTTCCTGCATTAGTACACACCCTAGTCCTACATGAGAGGCATCTGTGAACACCTCATAATCCTTTTCAGGGTTTGGCAGGACTAGTACAGGAGCTGTAGTCAGCCTCCTTTTTAGCTCTTGAAAGCTTTCTTCACACTTGGCTTCCCAGACAAATTTCTGGTTCTTTCTGGTTAATTAAGTCATAGGAGCTGCTAAAATAGAAAACTTTGGCACAAATCTTCTGTAATAGCCAGCCAACCCCAGGAAGCTTCTGACTTCCCTTACACACTGGGGTTGTTTCCAATCCAGGATTGATCTTACCTTTTCAGGATCTACAGCCAATCCTTGATCATTTATTATATGACCCAAAAACCCAATTTCTTGAGTCCAGAATTTACATTTACTCAGCTTTCCATAAAGCTGATGTTCTTGGAGCAAACCAAGCACTATTTTAAGGTGTTCTTTATGAGTTTCCTCATCCTTGGAGTATACCAAGATATCATCAATAAACACCACCACAAAGTGGTCTAGGTGTGCTCTGAACACCCTCTGCATTAAGTCCATAAAGAATGCAGGTGCATTAGTGAGCCCAAATGGCATCACTGTGTACTCAAAATGTCCATACCTAGTCCTGAAAGCAGTCTTAGGTATGTCCTCCTCCCTTACCCTTAACTGGAAATATCCAGACCTCAAATCAATCTTGGAGAACACTTTTGCTCCTTTTAATTGATCAAACAAATCTTCTATCCTTGGGAGAGGATACTTATTCTTTATGGTCAATGCATTTAGTTTTCTGTAGTCTATACAGAGTCTAAGGGTTCCATCCTTCTTTTTCACAAACAACACAGGTGCTCCCCAAGGAGACACACTGGGTCTAATGAACCCTTTTTCTAGCAGTTCATCCAATTGCTTCCTGAGTTCTACCATCTCAGGCACTGCCATTCTATATGGAGCAGTAGATACTGGTGCTGCTCCTGGTACCAACTTTATTTCAAACTCCACCTCTCTCAAGGGTGGCAAACCAGGTAGGTCTGTAGGAAAGACCCCTGGAAAATCTTGAACTATAGGTATCTCCCTAAGTTCATCTGATACTTCCTGGTCATTTAGTTCCAGGCATTCTTGCTCACTTTCTGGAGTTATCATTTCCAGCACTTTTAAGTGGCAGTCCATAGCCAACTCTAAGGGCTTATTCAAATCAAATGGTATTTCACCAGGCATTAATAATTGTCTGGCCTGACAATCAATAACTACTTTATTCTCTCCTAACCAATTCATGCCTAAGATCACATCATAGCCATGTGTCTCTAGCACTATGAGATTTGTTCTCAGTTTCAGCTTGCCTATCTGCAACTCACAGTTTTCAACCATGTAATAGGCAAATAACACTTCATTGCCAGCTGTTCTCACCAAGTACATGCTGGTCATATATTTTACTTCTAAATTCATGGCCTCAACCAAGCTAGTAGCTATTACAGACAATGAAGCTCCAGTATCAAATAGAACAGATACTAACTGGCCATTAAGGTAAATTGTACCTTTCAAGGCCCTTCTGCTAGTCCTTTGCTGACTAGTCTCCCTTCCATTGCCCTCAGCCTGAGGTGTCTCTTATTCTTTCCTGGAAGATTCAAGCTGAAACACCCTTCCTGGAAGTGTACCAGGCCTTCTTTGTTCCTGAGGTACTCTAGGTGCTGGCCTCCCTCCTTGGGTTGGCACCTGAGTCCTCAACTGGGGCACAGGCATCTGCCCTCTAGGTCCCCTGGGATTGAAAGTTCCCAGCATTTTCTTATTGCCCTCACCCCACTTTGGACAATCTCTCACCCAGTGATCTGGGGCTCCACATCTATGACAACCAGTGGAAGTCTTGAAGCATGGCTTATTGCCATGAAACTTCCCACAGGTGTTGCACCGAGGACCATATTGCTGTGGTTGTGATCCTCTTTCTTTCTTGTTCCCTCTCCTGCTTCCTCCTGCATCCTTTTCTTCTCTCGGCCTTTTTGATTGCTGACCTTTCTTTGTTCCACTTCCACTTCCAGGCCCACTTTTAAAATGTTCCTGGAATTCCTGCTCCAAAGCCAGGGCACTTTGCATAACTGTATAGAAATCTCTAGCTCCTATCGCCCTGAGTATCTGTCTCAATTCAGGTCTTAGCCCCCTGATGAACCTCTTGGTTCTCAGTTCTTCTTGCCCTTCATATTGTGGGGCATACCTAATCAAGCTGTTAAATTTCTGCTCATACTCCAGTACACTGAGATCCCCCTGCTCAAGTTGGTCAAACTCTACTTGTTTTTGGTCTTTCTGTGCCTCACTAACATACTGCTGATGAAAGACCCTGAGGAAGTCAGCCCATCTTATAGCCCTCCTCCTGTCTGGAGGTCTCCTCTGGTTCCTCTCCTGATAGCTCCTTTGTACTGCCCTCCACCAGAGTTCAGCATTTCCTTCTAGCCTGAAAGTGGCTAGCAGTACCTTCTGAGTGGAAGTAACTTCCATTCTTTCCAATATCTTCTCTATTTGATATACCCAGAACTTTGCCTCCTCTGGGTCACATCCCCCTCTGAAGACTGGAGGTTTCAGTGCCAGGAATCCCTCCAACTGGCCCTCCTTAAGTCCTCCTCTGCTGTGCCTCCTCCTACTCTCCTCTCTGCTACTGGATTTATCCCTGGATGATCTGCTTCTCATTGTGGTCTCCTCAGTAGAGGGTTCAGTCCCTCTGGAGTATATGTATGCATCTCTCTCCTCTATGTCTGGGCTGTCATCCTCTTCCTCCTCTACTCTGGGCTCCTGCCTCACTTCTGATCTCATTCTCCTGGCCCTTGGGTGCCTCCTTTCCTCATCTGCTTCCTCTTCCTCTTGGTTCCCTCCAGCTCTACTGGATTGGTCATAACCCACTGGCTCTTTGCCAGGCCTCCTTCTCCTTCTTCTCCCTTCAGCCTCTGCTGGTTCTGACTCCTCCTGATTCTGGGCTTGGCCTCTAGCCAAGGATTGCATTCCCAGCACTAATTGAGCCACAGTGGCATGCAGTGACTCCATCATTACTTCCATTCTCTCTTGTCTGTCTCTACTAGGTCCAGGTGCTTGGTACCTGGCAGTTGGCTCTTCGGCCACATTATGTTCCATTTCTTCAGCCTGAGTTTCAGGCACATTTTCCTGCAGTCCCTCTACATGATGGGCTGCAGTGTCTTCTACTTGTCTCAGGGAATCCCTGTCCCTGCCTCTGGTTCTCATCCTGCACTTTCAATTGCAGATATTCACATATATCCAAATAATACAAGTCTTATAAAGTTAGACCTAAGTGGGACACTGTCTAGGCTAAGCTCTGATCATACTAAACTTAAGCAGGCTCTGATACCAAACAAAGCCTGTCACACCTCACACAGGCCCCAGGCCTGTGTTCTCTCAGTGCCACTCACCAAAACAACCCAAGATTTATTTACCAACCTACTCAATTCGGCCAAGCAAGCTGTTTATAGGTACCTTTTAAGTCTTATTTTCTTAAGGTAAGAGCCTGGGAGGTGTCCCAGGAGGCTTATGAGTAATTCCAAACAATTACTTGCAGCAGAAGTAAGGCCCAACCACTAACTTGCAGAACAAGCAAGGCTTTAAATCAATAACTTGCAATACAAGCAAGGCATACACTTAATGCAATTAAGTGTCTAGGATGTGTGCAATCAAGTGTGCTACTTTCATGAATGACAACCAAGAAGCCCACATCTCTATCCTTTAGTTTGAAAACACAAGTTTCCATGCACATGTACATTCGGCCATAATAAGTACTCAAGGAGGTTCTCAACATTGAAACATAACCATATTCTCATAAACTTAACATAACTTGGCACATAAGCATCCACCATATGTACATACAAAACCATGTACAAACAAGGCTGCATACTGCATACGCCACAAAATAGCCTAAGTACATAGCATCACTAGCTTGGAGTCAATACCAAGGATGCTATAAGGCTACATGCCATGAAATAGTTCAAGGTTAAGTTATGTTACAAACCAAAATACCTAGTGCTCAAAAGAAAACCTAAGTATGCAATACAGCAGCACACACTGCAGCACCAAACCAATGACCATGTTCATGGTCATGAAAGTGAAAACTACAATCAGAGCCAAAGTCCACACATCCATCCTGCCCACCTAGACTGATCCCACAACTACACAAGCCTGCACAACTTAGAACATAAGTTTCGGCCTTAAACCATAAGACTTGTAATGCACAAGTAATCAAGCCAAGATTCAGTTGGCACATACCTTGAGCAATAAGTGTACTAACTAGCACACAAGCAGCAACTCAAGCAAACTACTCAAGCTGTATATCCTTTCCTGAAAAAAAAATGTATGGGCAATGAGTAACAATTACTCAGTAGGGATTCACAAATATACCATCATAAGGTCTATTTAGTTAAGTCCATGACTTAACCTCCACAAGCTTACTTATCCTGCAAGAAAGACATGAAAACAAGGAAAACACAACATATACCAATAAATATACATACCAGATCATATAATCCATCAATATATGGGTTAGCATGCACAAACAATCAACCAAGCACACAATGAACACACACACACACACCACAAAGACCATTCGGCCAAGTACCATAACATGTGCCATTGTGCACTTTTGCACACAAAACTTCACCACTAAACTCCACTTCCACTAGAGCTCCGAAATGCCTAGCAAAATGGCCACATTCACTAGCATTTCTAGCACATGTCCATTAGTTAATTAGCTAATTAACAACCATAACCGAATCAATCTCAATAGCCCATCAAGTAACTAAGGTCATTTAGCAAATTTAACCATCACTTAGCTACTCTAAACACTTGAATCATGGTATACTACCAAGCAGTCAAGTAGTTAGTGAACCCTACCTCACAATCAAAGCTTGAGCTCTCGGTTGCTCGAATAACTAAGGCTGAAGCTCAAATATATATTGCCTAACACAATAAGCCTTCAATTAGCTTTCATAATCACTTGTCCATGGAAAATTACCAAGAAAAACAAGTGATTATGAGCATTACCTCCTTAATCCAAGTTTGATTTCTCTTCCAAGCTTCAACTTCAACAATAGCAGCACACGCAAGAACTCCAGCTTTCCTTCCAACAAGCTTTGAACCCCTTTTTGTTTTCTCGGCCAATTAGCCTAATGCATAAGAGCCGAACTCTTTTCTCTTCTCTTTTCTTTCGTTTCTCTTCCTTTTTCGGCCAGGTAGCCTTTTCGCACCAGAGGAAATGCCGGAGCTCTGTTTCGTTTTCAGCCAACTCAAGTAAATAACGAAGGCTAGGCGTATAAATGGCTCCTGGCGCATTAATGGGCGCAAGACAAACGATTTTCATTTGTTCAACGCATTAATGAAGGCAATGGCAGACGTTTTCGTTCAAAAGCAGCAAAGAGCAAAGGATTTCTGGCGCATTAAATGAAACATGTACACCTATTCAACATTTGGCTCAATGCTCAACATTGGTCCCTAAATACTCTAAATGTGACACTTTCCCCCTTTAAGTTTCCATAGTGCACACTTTAGCCATTAAAATGTAGGATTATTTCAGCTCTATTCTTAATTCATGGCTCAAATTGCCAAGCTTTCGTTAATATGGCCCACAATGGTAATTAACCCATGACCAAATTAATTCGGAAGAAGCCGCAATTCTTGACCGGCGAATTTGTTTCTGTCAACCAAAATTGGTCTAATTCCACCTTTGTCCATGCACTTATTTGCATGGTGCATTTTCACCCTTCAAGTTCCCATAATTTCATTTACATCCTCATCTTTACTTTCAATTAAGTCCCTCATGTTTTAAATTGGTGTTTCTTTTTATTCTTGGCCTAAGCCAAGTATCTAATGGTCCTAACAATGTATGCCTTAGTATTGGCAAGTAGAAGGTTGCGACCTTACTTCCAAGGACACCCTATTACTGTCCAACGTAACCTACCTCTTTGGGATGTCATGAGGAGGGTAGACCACTCGGGAAGATTGTCAAAATGGTGCATTGAGCTCAGTGAATACGACATTAGCTATGAGCTAAGAAGGGCAATAAAGGCCCAAGCATTGGTAGACTTCATTGCCAAAGTCCCAAAAACCGGGGATACCCCAGAAGACCTTGGTAAAGATGAACTCGAGTGGAAACTCTTTGTTGATGGAGCCTCCGATTCTGAACACCAAGGAGCTGGAGTAATCCTCCGTAGTACCGAAGGTATGGAAGCGGAAGGCCATCAAATTCAGATTCAATGTCACCAACAATGTCACGGAATATGAAGCCCTCATAGCAGGCTTACGGCTGGCAAAAAGAGTTGGTGTGAGAAATCTGAAGGCCCACAGTGATTCTCAGCTAGTAGTCTGGCAGATGGTGGGGGACTATGGCGCAAAGGACCCAACCTTGGCAAAGTACCATGACCTCATTAGAAAGCTCATCCAAGAGTTCAACACGATACATACAGAAAATGTACCTCATCGAGATAATGAGGAAGCAGACATTTTGGCCAAATCAAAGAAGTCCACCGAAGTACTATATCAGCCAAGTATAAAGATATTCTACGTAACAGCCTCAAGCAGAGGGTGGAAAGATCCCATCAAGAAATACCTCATAACTTCGGAACTTCCTGAAGATTCTCTTGAAGCCGTGAAAGTGTGAAAATGGTTGAGAAGGTACTTCATGATTGGGGAAGAATTGTACCGACAAGAGTACGCAAGTCCGTTACAGAAGTGTGTCAGTGAAGAGGACATTGAAGTTGTCCTGAAAGAAGTCCATGAGGGGGCTTGCGGTTCTCACATAGGAATTGACGCCCTGGCCAGAGTACTACTTTGACAAGGATATTTTTGGCCCACCTTAAGGAAGGATGCTAGGCAGTTCGTCCAAAAATGCGACAAATGCCAAAGACACGCACCTATCTAAAAACTACCCTCGGAAATGATAACTTTCACAAATTACCCTTGTCTTTTCGCTGTTTAGGGTATTGACCTTATTGGACCTCTCCCAACAGCTCCAGGAGGAGTGAAGTTCTGCGTAGTCGCAGTAGATTATTTTACCAAATGGATCGAGGCAGAGCCTTTAGCGTCAATCTCAGTGAATGACATACAGAGATTTGTTTGGAAGAACATCAGATGCAAATTCGGCATACCGAGGTTGATAGTAGCTGATAATGGTTCCCAGTTTACCGATAAAGGTTTCTAGGAATTCATAGTCAACATCGGGACAAAGTTGCACTTCCCACCCCCAGAGCAATGGACAAGTTGAAGTGCCCAACAGAACAATAAAGGATGGCCTGAAGAAAAGGTTGAAGGAAGCAAAGGAAAGATGGCTAGGAGAGCTTCTGAGTGTCCTATGGAGTTATCGAACAACCCCTAGAAAAGCCATGGGTAAGACGCCCTTCTCACTCGTCTTAGGTGTAGAGGCCATTATCCCTATCGAGGTCGTACAACCATCGGTGAGGATACAAGTGTTCGATGAAGAAGGGAACAACTTCAGTTTAAAAACTAAGTTGGACCTCGTTGACAAGCACAGAGAAATGGCCGAGCTCAGAAGAAAAGCTTTCCAGCAGAGAGTAGCCGTTGCTACTAACCTGCACGTCAAGCGAAAAGGAATCAAGAAGGGGGACCTCATCCTCCGAAAAGTTGAATTTGAAGCCCGAAGACCATCTCATGGAGTACTTCAGGTGAACTGGGATGGACCTTATTTTGTCCTTGATGAAGCTCGGCCAGGAGTCTACAAGCTCGGTGACACCGAAGGTGGAGAATTGAAAAATACATGGCATTCAGATTCCTTGAAAAAATTCTATACTTAGAAATTTTCTCAAAGGAAAAATTGTACAATTCTGACCGAGGGTGATTGACCAAACATGGCGTAAAAACCAAATGAAGTTTTTCCCAAAAATGCTTACGTGCAAGATTATACATTTTTTCCGAAGGCATAATGACCGAACATGTGAAAATGAAACATGTTTGCTTCCGAGGGGGAAAACTGAACATGGTCACTTCCGAAGAAGTATTCCTGAAAATAGACAGTGTTTTGCTGAAGAATATCAACCGAACATGGTTAAAAAAGACACTTAGCAACTTCAAGGAAAGTTAAGTTTAGCCGAAGATGTGCAACCGAAAATGGTCGCCTCCGATGGATGACAACCAAAGATGGTCATTTTATAAAAGTGCCTCAGTAAATTTGCAGACTTAGAAAAATTTTGAAGAAGAAAGTTGCTCAAAAACAGCAAAGAGGCATAACCAAAGATGTTATATCCGATGGTGAATATTTCCTTCAACCGAACATGGTTTCTGAAGGAGAGCATTTCATGTGACCAAACATGGTCGCACCCGAAGGAGGAAAGCCAAAAGTAGCTGCTTCCTGAAGTGCATAAGTGAAGAACTTAGAAAAATTTTCAAGGATGAAATGGTCCGAACGTGGATATGTCCAAGGGCTCACTTTTTCCAAAAAACATTAACCAAACGTGGTTGGCGAAAAAAGGACTTAACTAATTGTACATGTGTTAAGTTTCGCGGAAGATGGTCTTTTTCCAAAGGATGATGACCGAACATGGTCGCAACACCCTTCGACGTTGAAGATAGTTCAGTAAGGAACTTAGCCAAAATATTGAAGAAAAAAGCCTCATTGAAATTTTGTTACAAAGTACAAAGGGAGCAAATTACAAGGGAAAGAAGCAAAAGGAAGACTATTCAAGGTCCTGGACACCTGCTGGCTCTTCGGCATCTTTAGCTACCTCACCTTCGGCGTCATCTTTTGCGGCGTCAATTGTTGGGACCAAAGGTGGATTAGCTGGAGATTGAGGAACTCTATCCTCAACCACTCCCAAGATGGTCCTTTGGGGATGTCCAAGGCCGCCAGAAAGAAAAGGTCGAGGTTGGGAAATTTGGATAGAACTTGGTGACGGGCCAAGCAAAAACCATCATGCTAAAAGGACTTAGTTACCTGGTCAAACTTATTCTTCTCCACATACAAGTCCTCCAGTTCATTATTGAGGACCACGACCTCCCTCTCCAACTTCTTCCTTTTCTTCTTCTCCTTCTTCAGCTTGTCGACCTCGGCCTGAAGTTCGAAGTTAAGAGCTAATGCCTTTGTAAGGTCAGCAACAGCACCCTTATTCTCTTTTTGGAAAGCTTCATTCACTGAGGTCAAAGGTATCACCTTCATCCCGAGGTCTAACATCTTTGCTGAAAAGTCCTGAATGAGATTCCCCTGACTCTTCAGAAACTCTTCCCGAAGGCTGGCCAGCTTTTCCTTGTCTATTTTGTTAAGCTCATCGTACTTGATGAAAGAGCTGGCAACCGAAGACTGTTTGGCTGCCCAAGCTTTGAAGTATCCACTATATGCCAAGAGTTGCAAAAGGAAAGGCAGAATAAGGATCAGAAACAGGCAAAAACTTAGGAAATTTCACTAAGTCCCAAAAGGTTCAAAAGCTTACTTAGGCAGCATATTCATTCATCTTCGCGGCGAGGACCTCCTTATTCAGACACTATTCTGTGAGGGACTGGAAAGTGGCGTTTGTTAGAACGCCCTTTGCCATTTGAGGAGCCATTTTCTGACTAGCCTCGGAGAACAAGGCCATGTCCTTTGTGAAAGTTCAGAAAGGCTCCCTCGGCACCTTGTCTTTCGAAATCTTGGTATCCCGAAGGGCCCTCTTCCGAGCATGCTCCACCACCCACTGAGTAGGTGCTTGCTCCTCTGAAAAATCACATCGAAGTTCCATTAGCACGTTTTCCCTTAGCCATTCATCTATAAGGTCTAAAATACTGAAAATTCCCAAACTCATAGAAGAATGGCTAAGGAACAAACTAGCGCTCCTCAAGCTCCTTGGCTGAAAGCGCCTCGACCTAGGCCCCCAAGGTCTCCGCTGCAGTATTGGGACTTAGGGGAGTTAATAGATGGCCGGTTCCGAAGGGGGGTCAGTGCGAACAGAAGCTTGGTCCTGCACCTCTACATCGCCTTCAGGTGGAGGAGGAAGGGAGTCCTCCTTGACTTTCTTCGACTTCGGGCCGAAGATGGTCCCCTAGGCACCTTCTTCCTCTTCGGCGTCGACTTCTTTCTCTGCTACTCCCCCTTCTCGGCCTGACCGAGGAAGAGAGACTTGTAAAATACAGTGGACTTGTCACCTATCTCTGCAAAAAGAAGAACATCAGTGTAAGTACCGAAGAAGATATATGAAAAAATCTGGAAAGAAACTTACACTCTTCAAGGGCCGAATACGTGAGTTCGCCATGAAGGAGCATCACCAGCCACGCCTTCTTCCTGTCAAAAGAAGGCTTCGACATGTTCAAGTCGGTAATGTGTTCCTTGATCAACCTTAACTCCCGAATAACCTCTTCGGTCATGAAATTCCATCTAATGGGAAAGGGGTATAAGGAACACGGAGGGACCTCGGGATCCCAGTCCATGACAGCCCGAATACGGCTGTGGAACTCCTCAAATTGGGCTTCTAACTCTAAGCTGAGCAGTTTCCTGGGATCAACTACAACAATATCCAAAGTCCCCGAAGCCCATTTGGTCGGCACATGCTTCCACTACTTATCGACCTACAGAAAGAAGAACTTTTTCTGCCACTCTCGCCAACTATCCTTTGTCTCGAAGGTGAACGTGTACTTCCTGCTCCCAAAACCCCAAGGAAGCAAGAAATAGAACCCACCCTTCGGGATGGGGTGGATTTTGTAATATTGCATGGAAAAGATGAAGTGGGGCTCTATCTTGAAGACCCCACACATGCAAAGGAAGGTGTTGAAATAAGAATAAGAGTTCAAAGGAAGTTGGTTCATAGCTGTGCCATGGAACTGGCAAAAGTTGCAAACCATCTTCGATGGAGGATACCAAAGTCCGGCCTTCAGCTAGGCCCAAAAGATGGTAACCTCGTCTGAATGAGGCATATAACCAGGCATACCTGGACTAGGTAGCCTAATGACGACATAAGAAGGAAGGAAGAATTTGGCCGACCACTTCTGAACTTTCTCCAAAGTGGCACAGTTTGGATGAGAGTTGAGAAGAAGCCAGCTCTCAAGAATGAGATAGATCTTAGCTTGGGGAGTAGACATGTTCGGAAAGAAGAAGTTTAACCTCGGAAAGGCAAAAGAAAAAGAATGGGGAAGACACATGAAAAAATACCAAAGAACGACTTCAAAAAAAAGACCCACCTAGCTCGGAACAAGGTATGAACTTCGAAAGACCACCGCCAATGTTGCCAGAAATCGCTTCGCCGCTAGCACCGCTGTCGAAAAAAGAAAGAGACAAGAGGAAACTTGAGAGCAAAAGATAGCAAAAGAAGAGAAGTGTAGAAAAAATTGAGGAGGAAGGGTTTATGTAGGCCGAAGGAGGCATGCGAAGCATCACCGTAATGATCCTTTGAAGGTGAAGATACGCGACTGTTGTAATGGACGCGACTGTTTGCCAGTCACCAGGTGACATATGTCACCCGATGTAGGAAATGAGGGCACACCTCCTGAAACCTAGAAGACCTATGCAAACTTGGACCAAAGTGACGCGTCTATCCGATCAAGAAGATGTGACGATTCACTGAGGCAGCAAAAAATTAGAAGGGGAATACGCACTTCGGTCCAAAGTAACAACTACGGGAAATCAAAAGCTCGGCCAAAAACTAGGAAGAACCGCTTAAATGATGACGGTACTACCTTGGCTTGAAGAGTCAACATGAACCAAAGAAGCGCCCTCTTCCGAGGAAGGTAACCTCTGTCAAAAATTCAGTTTACTTGCTGAGACGACCGTCACCTACCACAAAGAGTTCCATGAAATGCTTGCAAAAGCTCAAGTACCCAAGATACAACTGCGGCTTTCCCAATGGGGCATGTGATAGCCAAAGGGCTATTAACCCTTTTAGAATTCCTAAAGTGACCTGAGAAGCACCACCATCGAGAAACCTGAGTGACCAACCTCGGGAAAAATGGGGCCTTTACCATCCTCGGGAAGAACATCACCTTAGAACCGAGATCTCCAGATCACCTAACCAAAAACCACCCTTGAGAAAGACCTAGCACCAACCTTGGTGAATGACAACCACCCTCGGTTGGTAACAGAACCGACTTCAGAAAACCTATAAACTACCACCTCGGAATAGCGAACTCACCAAGTTCGGGAAAGTATATCCCCATCCTCGGTCAGGAAGAACGTCTTCCAAAGGTACCCCACTCTGCCGAAGGGCTCCCCTAAACCCCCTCGGTGGCTATATTGAGCCGAATGGGGCCTCCTAATCCGAAGGAGCTTGTACTTCGAAGGGGTCTCATTCTCCCATGGGGTATTGCGGAGATATGACAAAAACAGTTAAGGAGCCTCTGACAGAGAGGCCTCGCACATGCCCCTGCCGTCTGTCTGAAATGGCCTACGGCCAGCTGGAGATACCTATCTCTGAGGGTACAAATCAAATTTGACCGAACATGTGTCATGATCTGAAGCGGCTGTGTCAAACGACCTCCACCCTCTATCCTCTTATAAATACTTAGGAAGGACCTTGGTAAGGAAGGACACAAAACTCTCGCTATTTTCCTAACTCTTTGCTCCCTACTACTACCATTCTCAAAAACACTGACTTGGACGTCGGAGGCTCCTCCCCCGAAAACACATTCCGGGGAGCTCCTAACCCTTATTCTTCTAAGTGTTTTAGGCACCTTCATACTGAAAGTCTCTCCTTCAGGCTAGCATGTCATACTACGAGGATGCCACCAAGCATCACATAGTAGCTTGGTTGTTGGGATCTTAAACTCCATTGAGCAATTTCTCACCCTTTCCTCTTTCTTTAAGCTGAGGTTATGCCAGTAGTAATGGTCTGTACAACCCTAGCAGGTAGAGGTGGCTACTTTCAGGGGCTTCTACTACTATGGTGCCTATCAAATTCATACTCTTTGTCATCACACATTTTCTCCTCATCCTTTTTATCTCGGGGTTCCAATGAAGGCAGGTGAAGATAATGCCAAAGGTGCCCCTGTTTAATCAAGCAGTCTTTAGTGTCAAGGCCATGGTCCCTATAGAACTAGAAGTATTTCTTCTTGTTCTTCTTGTTGTCCAAGTTCACAACTTCAAAAATTGGATGTTAACTCCTTGTCTTTTGAGGGCCATCAGAATGTTGGTCTTTATGGTATTTATGGGGCGAATGTCAGATGCTTCCTTCCCTAATTTTTCTGTGGTTGCCCACTTCCTTCCTTCCAAAAATGAGGTTGAGCAAGCTAAGACTCATTTGGCTAAATGTCATGCTTCAGTCCTCTCATCCAAAGTTCCTCTATAGTCATGTATTGTTCCACTTTTTGATAAAATTCTCCTAATGTTTCTGGGGGCTCTTTGGAGAACTCGTACAATAGCTTAGAGTCCATTTGAAAGCCTCTAGTCATCACCAAAAATTGGATTTTAGGGTGGAAGTCAGGGACACATGGGGATTCTTAGTTAAACCTTTCAACACAATCCCATATGGTTTTGCCGATTTTTTTGGTTATGTCAAACATCTGAAAGTGCATCTTCAGCACTGGCCAACTACCAATGAAATACTATGTAAAAGCTATGGAAAACCCTAAGACAGACCTTGGCACAAGAGAATTGTACAATACTGTAGTCGGACCCTAAAGTGTGGCCTCAAAGCATTTCTAGAGGGTGGCATCATTAACCCCGTGCACCATCATGCTCTTTCTATACGTCATGAGATGGACTTGTGGATCGTTACAACCATCATAGTTCTCCAATCAAGTCACCCAAAAGTCATTAAGCATGGGTGCCTCAGAAATGGTACGGACGAACGGAGAGTCATCACCTACAGAGGCTTTAGAAAGCAGTGACCAGATAGGTTTTTGGGGAGACTTACCTCTTGACCCTATCTAGCCTTCCCAGAACCTTTTCCATCATGGTTGCTACGGACCCCTTTTCTCCCTAACAGTGATTGTCCTACCATGAAGAATATCACCTTCTTTTCAAAGAATAACTCTTCCGGCTAGGGGAAGGACATCTTTCTTGGGGAAAAAGGCTTCTCCGATATGAAGATTAGCCTTCTCTTGAATGCAAGTGCCTCACCTTTTGTCGTCGGGGAGGCAGATCTTCAATTGAGGACACATCTTTAGGGCTTTAGTTTGTAGTACTCCAATAAGGTGACTTGTGACTCTGGTCTTTTGGCTTTGTAGGGGAAATTGACCTATCAAAAAGTTTTGCCTGAGTTAGATATTGGTCTAGTTGATAGGTCTTTTTGGCTACTATGGAGCACTGAAAATTATGCAAAAAAATCATAGTAACCATCAAGGGTCGTTCCTTTTTAGGAAGTGTTGACCCTAGATGAGGAACACGTGCATTTGTCATGGTTTAAGGATTTCTCACAGACTAGAGATTAGGGACCCATTTGTCCTTGCAACAATGAGTCTCCACAACGGCAACATGGGACTAAGTTCCCATAGATGGCGCCAAACGGTCCTCTAGCATGTCATTGATTTATAACACTTTGACCTTCAACAAGTTGGAGGTGGTGTTTAGGTCAGAGTTTGGCCTGTAAGTCAATAAGAATGAGGGGTAAAAGGGGTTCCCTATAGCATTTTTTTAGGAAGGAGCCTCCGACACCTAAGTCAGGGAAGAGTAAGAGGAAGAGTGGTGTCCTTTGTGCACTTGGTTTCCTAAGTTCTACATCTCAGCCTTTAGATGTATGCACCCTGATCAACTATAGTCCTAAAAGACACCAAAAAAGATAAGGGAATTGAGTCCCTAGTGTGTTTTCCATGCAAATTATCTAATGCCCAAGTAAGTAAGTAGTATAGCTAGGAGTATGAGAAAAGCTCAACAGAGTTGTGTTGTATGTACCTGGAGATGCCTCCTTTTTGTACCAGCTCGGAAGGGTTGAGGCTTACTTGTTATACCTCATTTCGACCATCCACTTGTCTAGTGAGATCTAAGGTCAGGGGTATATTTTCCCCCAACAACCTCTATAGCCAGCTGTCCTGACATAGGTCTAAGTGTACACTTCAAATGCACTGGGCAAAACTTCCTCAATAGGTTTGTTAGTATTTAGGAGGTATCTTAGCCAATAAACACTAAGGCATTGAACGTGTCCTTCAATTTGGATGGTCTGATGGCTCATTGGCATTTCTTGACTTCATAATGCCCAACATGCCTTTGTATTTTTAAAGTATTGTGTTCAAACCTTCTGACAGTTGAGGTTTGGAATTTTAAAGGAACTTTGAGGCTTCAAGCCTTCGGCCATCAAAGAAAATGAAAGAAAGTAGAATGTAGGGTATTTATAAGGCGAGATGGTTGATGGGCCATTTGGCTTGATCAAAGGAAGGCTGACCACATGGATGGCTAGATCTAAAGGTTTGTAATTCATACTCTACTGAGGGCGTTAACAGCTGGGCTAGTTGAGTGGGCAAATGGTTGGCTTCTAACATAAACCCAGGGTGAGGTGGCAACAGCATTGTTGGTGGTCCTGAGAGCCACGTGTAGGCTTTACCACTAAGGCACTTGTGGTGGAATGTCGTGCGGCCTAAAGTTCGATCAGGCCTTCTATAATCATGGTCCTTTTTCTTATCTTGAAGGTCTTTAGATTGAGTTTGTCTGAAGGAGATCCTCCTCTTTTATAAGGGGAGTTTAGTCATAGGCTTTAGTGTTAGCCCTTCAGCTATCACATGCCCTCCTTATTACCACTTCACAAAAATGGGAGAATTACAAAGTGTGGCATAATGGTCAAAAACCATTATATTGTGTAATTCTCATCATAGTGATTGAAGTATGAGGGGGAAAGGGCATGATTAACACCTCATTATAAGTGTTCTAAGATGGTAACTTGGCCCCCAAGAAAAGCCTTGAGGATTGCTTGTTTTTCAAGTAACCTATGCACCTTTTGGTAAGGTTTTGGAAGTTCAGGTACTTAATTGCTAAACTCTTAAAAAAAAGCTTTGGTTAGTTATGGGAAGGACAAGAATGGTAGTAAAGTGCTATTGGAGGACCAAATTGCTTATAGAAGACAAGTTTGGACAAAGGAAACACTAAAGGCATCAAGGACCTAAATGTCCTAGTGTAAACTTTAAGATGTTCAAGCTTTTAACTTAAGTAAAATGGTGAAATTATGGAGTTATTCCATCATGGGGGAGGTCGGCTATGGCTTGGAAAATGGTCAAAGATGTAGGCAAAATGTGGACTAATGAGTTTAAGACAAAGAAACCATGGTTAGTGAGAAGCAAAATGAAAAAAAGCATGATTAAAGCTAATAAGGGTGTTTAGTGCCCTAAAGCCAATTCAAGAAGCCAAACTCAATTTTTCCCCTTCATATGCAACCCAACCAGCCATCACCCACCTCCACATTTCCTCCATAGCTCTTCTATAGCCACCATACCTCCAAGCTTGAAGCTAGAAGCAATTCAAAGCAAGAAAGGGCAATCAGAAGCTATTTAGTGCTAAGACTTGAGTGGACCTAGGATCAAGCTCCAATTTCATCATACCCACATGGTAAGGAGTTCTCTTGCTCTCATGGAATCTTTAATGTATTTCCAAGCATCCATGGAACTAAGGCTAGGTTTGGAAGATAGCCATGAGCTTGATGAACCAAGCTTAGTGAAGGGAGTGCACTTAGTGATGGTTTTGTGACCTAGTGAAAAGTGCACAATGATGGCAGTGAATTTAAGGGTTTCTAAAGCCCAAAGTTAGTACCAACTAGTTTTGAAACTCTCCTAAGACCAAACTTATGCTTGAAGAGGGCTGCTATAGTGATCTACTTATGTTTATTACATGTTTTATGGACTAACCAATGAATGTTGTTGCTACCCCATTACATATGTTTGGTGTTTGTGAATGATTGCTGCATTTGGTTGCTCTATATTGGATATACACACTGTGTTTTCTTATGTTTTAGTGCCATTGGGTGCAGCTGATTGCTAAAGGTTACATTACCTTAGTGTTAAAGTGTTCTCCTTACTAAGTTTCTCCATGAAACTTACCTCCCCTCAAATCTGCCCATTTCAGGTCCAGCAGAAAGATCACATTCAAACTGACTTTTTTCATCTGATTTTTTATCTGAAATTTCAGGTACATGAACTTCCATGTGTCTAGTTATGATCTAGAAATTTTGGTGATTTTAGGATCGCATTTGGCATTTTTAGTGATGGTACTTATTGTGTTACACAGTAGCTATCCAGCATTCTGTTTTGGAGTTCATTATGTCTCAAGCACCTTCTGTGACTTGGGTGCATGAATTTAGCTAATTTAAGACAATGATGTAGTGCATGGATGCATGTACATGTAATACATGTAAAGTTTGGACAATGTATGTGAACATTTGTGGGCTAAATGGCTATGTATGTGAAGATATGCACAAGCTGTCTAAGTGTGAATGATAGGCTGCTTGTTTGGAAATTCTGTTTTTGTTACCCACTTTGGGGTAGTCCAATTATGGTGCCAAAAGTTGTGCATTTAGACTCCCAGGATTGGTAATGTTCTGTAGGCCATCAGAACACTACCCTTAGTGTGCATACCCAAGTGGCCCTCTTGGGCACTATGTAAACAGATGCATATTGGTCTAACCATCATACACATATTCACATTTTATGCACACCATGGCAGGAAAGAAGCAAAACACTAGCAGAATTCTTAATCTTGGCTATCACACATTAGCCAATCTTGTTAATTTCTAGTCACCAGCCACTGCACCTGTAACTTCAACTAATAAAATGTATCATTCTAGCCACGTATCCCCCTGTTTTCGTTGCTCCATTATCAAATAAAGACTTAGAGAAAACCAAATAATTTTTTTTACACCAATAGCCCACCTATGGACCAAGTTATGAATTTTTTAAGTTGGTTACAAGATTCTAACCAAATAAACAGTAACTTAGCCAATTTTGCAACATCATATCTTTGGCTATAGGGATCCAAAATTAGAAATTAAAAATCTCAATTCAACCCATAGATGCTCTCTAGGTGTGGTCAAAATTTTATACCAAGATTCCTTTTACACAAGGAGATATAGAACTTTAAGTCCATAGTCAAAATTTTGGTCACTTTATGACCATTTTGGTCATACAGAATTTCATAAGTGTGAAAACGCTTCATTCACAAGGGGAAAGCCCTCCAAAGCCACGCCATATATGTTCATTACACATAGGAATCACATTCTCTTGCATCTAGAAACTTTATGTGACCAAAACAGAATTTAGAAGTAAGCAGCCTATCCTTCACGCTTAGGCAGCTTTGCACCACATCACTTACATAGCCAAAACATTACTCAAATGTTCACATAATTATCTCATTTTAAAAAAACTAAATGTACATGCATACATGCGCTAAAATATTGTCTTAACTAAGTTAAATACGCACCCTAGGTTAAAGGAGTGCCTGAGACACAATGAACTCCAGAAACAGGATGCTGGACAGCTGCTACACAACAAAATAAGTACCACCATTAAAAAGACTAAATGTGCTCCTAAAATCCCCAAACTTTCCAAATCACAACTAGAGATATAGAAGTTTAAGTACCTAAAAATTCAGGGTAAAAATCAAACCACAAAGGTTAGTTTGAAGGTGATCTTTCAGCTGGACTTGAAATGACAGATTGAGTGGAGTAAGTTTCATTAAGAAAATTAGTAAGGGTAGCACTTGGATTCAATAGGCAATGTCACCAACATTAAAACCTGCATCAAAAGACTTAAAAGACAAACACCACAATGTATATATACAAGATATAGAAATCAAATGCAGCAGCCATTCACAACCAACAAACACATGAAATGCAGCAGCAACAATAACCATAGGTTAGTCCATAAAACACATAATAAACATACCCAAATCACTATGACAGCCCTCCTCAAGGTAATTCTTGGTCTTAGGAGGATTTTAACACTATTTAGTACTAACTTTGCGCTCTAGAAACCCCAATTTTTGCTACCATCATTGTGCACTTCACACTCGGTCACAAAACCTTCAATAAGTGCACTCCCCTTACTAAGCTTGGGTCATCAAGATCATGGCTCTCTTCCAAGCTTAGCCCTAGCTCCATGGTTTCTTGAAAATATAGAAAACAACCTATGAGAGCAAGAGAACCCTTACCAAAGTGGGTAGGCTGAAAATCAAGCTTAATCCTCGAAGTATCCGAGCAATAGCTCTAGTTTGCTTCCAACTGCTTCCTTTTACCTTCAATTTCAATCAATTGCAAGTTTGAATGTGTGGTGGCTATGGAAGAAGTGTGGCTGTGTTCTTGGGTTGGAGGAGGCTGAAAATGGGAGAAAGATAAGTGATTTGGCCACTTAAATGGGCTTAAATAAGCTGAAGGGCACAAAACACTCTGAACAGGCTTAAACTTGCTTTATGTCATTTTCCTTCTCACTAATTATGGTTTATTTGTCTTAAACTCATTGGTACACATGTGCCCAATATTTTTGACCCATTTATCAAGCCTTGGCTGCCCCCCACCATGGTGGGAAAACTCCAAGTTGCTCCATTTGACTTAAGTCAAGAACATACACATCCTAAGGCCTCCATTAGAACACTTAGGTCCTTTATGACTTTTTGTGTTTTCTTTGACTTTAGTTGTCTTCCATGTCCAATTTGGTCCTCCAATATCACTTTCATACCATTCATATCCTTCTCATAACTCTCCAAATCATTTTTGTGAATGTTTTGCAAGTGAGTACCCAAATTTCCAAAATCTTACAAAAAAGTCCATAGGTTGCTTGACAAACAAGCAATCCTTAAGGCTTCTCTTGAGGGCCAAGTTACAAAATTGGAACACTTTTAAGGAGGTATTCATTATACCTTTACCCTTCATACTTCAATCACTATGAAGAGAATTACAAAATATAATGGCTTTTTGACCATTATGCCACACTTGTAATTCTCCCATTTTTGTGTGGTGGTAACAGTTTTGGCTACTTAAAGTTGCTAGAGGTTAGAGCATGTAATTCCTATGTGTATTGGACATGTATGGCATAGTATTGGATGGCTTACCCCTTGTGAATAAAGTGTTTGCATACTTATGAAATTTTGTATCGGCATAATGGTCATAAGGTGGATAGAATTTTGACCATGCACTCAAATTTCTATATCTCCTGTGTAGGATGAATCTTGGTATTAAATTTTGACCACACTTAGAGCACATCTATAAGTTTAACTGGGATTTGGAATTTCTTCATTTGGAGCTTTATAGCCAAAGTTATGACGGTGCAAATTTGGCTAAGTTACAGTTCATTTGGTCAGAATTTTGTAACCAATTTAAAAAACTATAACTTGGTCCATAGGTGGGCTATTGATGTAAAACCAAATTCCTTGGTTTGGTTTAACTCTATACTTGATAATGAAGCAAAGAAAATAGAGGGTACATGTCTAGATTAGTACAGTTTTTTGGAGGAAGTTTCAGGTGCAGTGGCTGGTTACTTAAACATAACAAGATTGCCTAATGTGTGGTAGCCAAGATTAAGACTTGTACTAGTGTTTTCCTTCCTTGCTGCCATGGTATGCATAAAATGTTAATATGTGTGTAATGGTTGGACCAATATACATGCATTTACATAGTGCACAAGAGGGGCACTTGGGTATGCACACTAAGGGTATTGTTCTAATGGCCTACAGAACATACCAACCTTGAGAGTTTTAAATGCATACTTTTGGCACCATAACTAGACTACGCCGGGGTGGGTGACACTCCCAGTGACATTGCCTAAAATATATAGTGAAATCTATGGTAGCCTATGTCAAAGGGATTGCTAAATACTTTTTCTTTGATAAGTGCTAGATGAGGATCTACTATCCTAACAATCCTCAACTTAGGTACCATGGTCCTAGCTAAACCCAACATATCTACTAATCCAGCTGATATAATAGATAATGATCCACAAGTATCAAATATTAATCTACAATTGGTATTATTTAACATAAAGGTACCTTGTGCCATTGGGCACCCGACTTAGTTAACCAGGGCGAACACTCATTGCTCGGGTACTCCTAGTTAGTAGGCATTTCCTTTAGCTCCTTATTGTGTTCCTTTTGGTCAGGGTACTCCAACTCTACTAAGTCCCCATTGGCTTGGCTAGGGAAAAGGCCCTAGGTCGATCCTTATCCCTTATGACATGCTTAGGGGCAATTTTAGGTCTAATGATCCAATGACTCGCACATCTAGCAAGCCACCAAGTGATTGTCATGCTGCTTGTGACCTCTCATATAGAAACTTGGCTTCTTACCATGAAACTTTCCACAAGTCTTACATAAGCCTTTCCCTGACTTTGCTTTGTTCTAGTTGTTGCTAGTGCCACCCATCTTTAGGGTAGCTTGCATCTTGCCTTAGACCTTGGTGCCCAAGGATTCTTTCCTCTCATACTTGCCACTTAGCATTGGCAGCATTCATCTTTTTTAGCTACAATGCCTTTTCCACTACCTGTGAATAAGTGCTAAAATAAATAAAGCCATACACTTGGGCAAATAGGGCCTAATCCCTTCCATAAATGAAGCTATCTCTGTATGTTCTTGACTAGCCTAGTATGGTGTATGTCATGCAAATGCACTAAACTTTTGAGAGTACTAGGTGAGTGATGTCCGTCCCGCTCAGCCGGTAGGAGGACGACCACGGGTGGGCGGACCAGCCACGTGGTAGTATTGTCCACTTCGGTGCATCAGGTGAATGCGAGGACTCGAACCCTAGACCTCACGGATTTACACCCACTCAGAGTAGGTTGCGTCTGACCATCAGGCTATGCCCATCAGCATCTCCATTGTGTGTCGTGGTGAATGCAACAGGTGCTTCTGGAGGTGCAGGTGAGTTCAGATGATGGCCGGCAGCATGATTGTCGGGTGGTGCGGTGATGCCGAGCAGGGCTTCCGATACAGGAGAGCGCCCGAAACGGGATTCCTCAGGAGGACTTGCCTGAAACGCTCAGAAAACAGGGGTTAGGAGGTCCCCGGAGTCTTTTTCCGGGGAGAAGCCTCCAAAGCCCAAGTCAGTGCTTTGGGAGGTGTGGAGAGAGAGCAGCAAGTACAAGAGAGCCTTGCCTGGCCATGTTTTCTTTTGAGGGCTGGAAGGAGAGGATTCAGAGCGGAGAGAGGAGAGAGATCCCCCTGCCTGTGACCATTCCCCTGGTATATATAGAAGGCGGTGAGCCCTTTAGATTGTGTCACGTGTATGGATGGATACCGTCCGTACTTCTAGGCGTGGGGGGCCCCTAGCGGCCTGTAGGCTCCTCGGGCCACAAGCTGTGATAATCATAGCACTATATGACAGGACGTAGGCAGTAGCGACGCGTCAGAGCGTCTGCGAGGGTGGCGTGTAGAGTGTACGGGCGTAATGTCAGAGGCTCCTTGATGGCTCCTGCCGTACCTCCGAGGTCTCTTTGGTTGATGTCTCAATTCGGAGTGAGGGAACTTTTCCCGGAGTCGTAGTGGTTCTTCAGGGTATTCCCTAGCTCCGAAGTTAGCCCTTTGGGGGGCTTTCACTTGCAGAAAGTGGCTGGCAGTTCTCCCCGAAGCTAACTTGGTCACCCTCCCGATGGAGGTGATATAGCAGTTTCCCGAGGTTGGTATTGGCGGGCTGCCGAGGTCGCATGCCTCAGGCATTTGGCTCCCTCCTTTCCGGCGTCCTTAAGTGTTCGGGGCGATAGCACTTTGGCTATCAGTGAGTTTCTCAAACTCCTACCTTTAGAGGTCCTTGGCAGTCTCACTGATGTGCTCCCCTTGGAACTCTACACAGGTAATACTACAAAGTCAACAGCTTGGCCCTATACTTGGACATGCCCTCATTCTCCTCTTCTAGGAGATCTTAGTCATCATTCCACCAAATCATTGTGGTGCCCCTTAGGTAGAAGGATACTAGTTATGTCCTGATATTATCACTAGTCCGTAGGGTCCGAAATATCCTATTCATCCAATTTAGCGAAAAATCAGTGTCATCGACATCTCCCTTTCATCAAAGTAAGGCAGATCCAACACTTAGAACTCCTTGGGAATGGCGACAAGGGGGCCCTCCTCATATTATGCCTCAGCAATCACTAGCTCTCGATCCTGGCCATTGCCACCCCAATACGCAATTGCCTCAGGATCCTAATCGCCAACCTTCTATGGCTCCGCATCCAAATCATTAAAATCCATAAGGTCTTGCCTAATAGCCCCATGATTCTTGTAGGGTTTCGGGATCCAAACAAGCATAGTGGAAGATAACCGAAACCATCCAAGATGTAAATGAAATGCGGTAAATTGGGTGTTCAAAAATTCTATACCTAGTCAGTTGAGATCTTTCACCCAATTGTTGAGCCAAATCACAAACTTGAACAGTTGACGTGTTCAAGCTCTCTATGGTATCCACATGAGCCTCTCGGGATCACCACACCTCTACCACGTCCCGACAGATCCATTCCTTTTGCACCCACAGTGCTAGCTTGTGTCTTCCAAGGAATGGCAAGAAAAGAGTGCGGCTGGAACTTTTCAGAACCCTTATGATTTTGTCCTTAGGGAGGCTAGGGCAAGAGCTACGAAATTTTCACTGTATGATGTATATATAGTGAGACTCAACTCCCAAACCTAATGGGTTTCAAAACCCTAATCCAATTAGGTTTAATTTCGGGCTTTATTAATGGCTCAACCTTTGGGCCAATTATTAATGCAAAATTATTATGAAACCAAAACCAAACAATTTGGCTCATGCACTCAAATAATCTAATTGGCTCTATGTGTGTGACCTAATATGCTCCTATCATATTGGCAATGATCATAAATCACATTTATGATCACAAAAAATGAGTGGTGTCTAGCAACACATCAATGCTACCCAAATGGCAAGATAGTCGGTAATTCAACTAAACCTCTATGATCATTATCCGTATATGCCATTGTCCTTTTGTCCAAGATATCAAGACCAAGCATGAGACATGGAATGTGTCACTCTCTTATAGCCCAATTTATGGTTTCTTGATTACCAAGTAGACTAACATAAACTCATAACATTGATATCATATGTCAACTCATCCAAGCATGGCCATACATTTTCTTAGTCTTAGTCTCTCAAGGGGCCCAAAGATATCACTTTTGTTACCTAAGAGGAACAAATCCCATCTTGATCATACAAAACCCTCCATATGATATGTGACATACTCAATGACCACCTTCTTGTTCACTCAGTCACGAATAACAGAAGGAAGTATCAAAGTATGCGACTTACATGTAAAGAACCTTGATGACCTCAGGTCAAAGGACTACATATACCATGATCACTATAAGAATCACTTATCACAGTCATATAACAATCCATGTAGCATTCTCATGGTGGGTCGGTCTAGTACACAAGTTCTTCAACTTGTACCCATATATAGACTACATATCTCATATTAGTCTCTGCATGTGCTAATCTTTGTGTTATTGCAACCTACTCCACAATAATACTAGACCAAGGATGTTTAAGAATACTATTATTCTTGGGTTATAATTATGTTTGATTATGTCACACAAAAAAAATACAACAAACACAATTACTGGATTAATGCCTCAATAAAATATCATGAAATGTGCAAAATACAATTACTGGTTTTAATTCATTTGTTCTCTTTTGATTCTTATCTTTTATTTTCATGTCCAGTCCTATTAATCTTCCTTGTTTTCATTTTTTCCAGCAACCTAGAGTCAAGAAAACACCAAAAAGAGGGGGATCCAAGTTCAAGAAGTTTCGGTACCAAAAAAGTTATTTCAAATTGCGCAAGTTTTCAATAGTTTCTTGTCTTGGCCGTAAAGAAAACTATCCTTTTCTCTTTGGAATCAAGGAACTTCAAGAAGAAAGTGTTGTAGCAACAAAACAGCAAGGGAAAAAGTGGTTTTTTAAGGAAAAAAAGGAAAAAAAATTTTTTGCAAAGGAGGCTTGCATAGTGTGACTTGGTTTTTGCACCCATAAACCCAAAACCATTATTTTGAGCCTAAAGCTTTTCTTTGTGGTTCTTGTAATCATCTATTGCAAGGGCTTCCTAAAGTCTTTTAAGGCTTGTTTAATCTTAAACTCTATTTCCCTTATAGGACGTAAACCTGGTAGTTCAGAAGGGAATACTTTTGGGAATTCTTTCACAAGAAGAATCTTGCCTAACATAATCCCATAGGGTTTCCTGGGGCTAATTTAATCTTAAACACTATTTCCCTTAAAGGAGGTAAACCTAGTAGTTCAGAAGGGAATACTTCTGGGAATTCTTTCCAAAGAAGAATATTGTCTAACTCAGTCTTAGACTTTTTGTCATTCAAGCCCAAATATTATTCTTTAGAAAGTATAGGTATGCAATCCATTACCTTTACTTTCCCAATATTAAAATTTATTAATTTTTTCAAAAGTGTTCTATTGATCCTGGTAATATTAACTTCTTATGTTTACAATTTATGATAACATTATTTTCAGCTAACTAGTTCATACCCAATATAATGCAAACCCCTTTGGTATAATGACCAAAAAATATGCCCAAGATGTTTTTCAAGCTCCACAAGACATCAAAAAGACTGGATTTAAACAAGAAGTATAAGAAAACCAAGAACACAAGCAACTTGTGCACCAAGGTAGTCCTCAAAGAACAAAAGTGAATTTTTCTTCAAAATAGCAATATTATTTTGGATAAAGGCTATGTTTTACAAACAGAATATGTTCACATTTATAGGCCTAAACTAGGGTAAAAGACTTAACAAAAATCGCAACCCAAGTTACATAGGAAACCTAGGTACAAAAGACAAAACAAAACCTAGTCAAACTAGGTTGCCTACACATGTTTAAGGTTTGCAGCGTATGCCACTTATCCTATGTGACCTAAATTAATTCCATAGCCTAAATAACATCCTAAATAATGTAAATAATCAAGAAAATAAATAAAATAAAGTGCAAATACAAGTTTTTCCCCAAAACTCCAAAATGGTCTTCTTGGGAGCACTTATGGGCTCTTTAGGGTTTTTGCTTGTATCCTTAACTCCAAGATTGAATATTAGAGTTCCATTGACTTGATACTTCCTCTTAAATGTTGAAAAGAGGTCTTGAAATGTTAGAACTCAAAGATCCAGCTTGTAAACACAAATTGGCCTTGAAACACTTCAAGGAGGCTCCAAAGGTGCACTTGACGGGTGCCCTTGGTTTTCCTTGTTCTTTGACTTGTCTAGGCACTCTAAAATTAAATTCCAAGCTTGACCATCAGCTCCACATGATTTCTTGAATGTTCCAATGCTCCTTGTAAAATTCCAAGTCCATTCTCCATGAAGAAGCTTGAGACAAAAGCTTGAAGTGCACTAGTAAGCTCCTTAGCCTTCTTTCTTGTCAATGGTCCACTAGTTATCTTTAATGGGTCCTTTTCATCATTGGTTGTTCCTTCTTTGATTATATCAACTCCCCCCTCCTTAGAAGTATTCATCCTTGAATCAAAGCCTACTTTAGAAAAGGGAATTGAATCAATAAGGATGAAATAGTCAATACTTAAGCACTTACCTTGCATATAAGCACCAAGAGAATGAAATGCTTGTGCATGGAGCTTTAATCCTATGCAAAACCTAAATAAGTATCCCAACACAATGTTAATTTTGATACCTCTAGGTTCAAAATCAAAGTTTGAAGTAATTAGCACAAAAAATTTGAATTTTTGCACAATTTTCATCTTAATTCTATGCGTCACTTTCATTGCCTTTTCCGCCTCAAAAACATTATTTTCACAACTAGGAAAAGTGTTGGAAGAATTTACCTCAGGGATGCTATATGCACTTAAAATAAATGGACCTAAACTCACATGAGTGTCAAGGTCATGAAAAGCACAAGTTATGCATGTCAAGACTACAGTTTGCATAGGCTGTTCAAACAAACAAGAATTGAACATAATGTGGCCTAAACTAATAAAAAAACAATGATGCACAAATTTCACAAAAATCCTAAGCATTTTAAATGAAACAAGCTTGGAATAAATACGATTAAGTGAATCCAATTTAGTGGCAAACTTATTTTTGCATGTATATGCACCATAATGCATGAAATTTGTGAACAAATTGTAACACAAAAAAAAGGACTCAACATATCTCCTCAAAACAATAAATTTAAAACTAGAATTTCCACTCAAAATAAATATTTTCAACTTCAGACATAAAGCAAAAATATTAAGGCTTAAAAGTTTGTCTGATTCATGTGTCATGAAAAAAAAGTGGTTGCTAGAAATTAAAGATTTATGCAAAAAAAAAAGGGGCTAAATGTTAATGGGAAACAAAGAAAAATGTAATGCATGGGTAACAACCTATTTATGCATGAAAAATTCCAAAGAAGTAGATTTAACTTGAGATAGAACAAAAAAATGTGAGACTGATGCATAACAAACAAAATCAAAAGCAAAAGACACCAAAATGAATTTTTCTTTAGAGAAAATCATGTAATTCAAAAGAGGATTTGACAAAACCAAAGAATTAGAAGCTTTAAAACCATATTTTGTCAAAGTTTCAAGCTTACTTCCTTCTCTTAATCTAGTTTTGTGAAAACCATTCTTCAAAACAACATTGCTAGCAAACACACATTATTTGAGATTTTCATGCAAAACCACATCATATCTAGGTGTAAGGAAGAAATACATTGTAGTGGTTGAACTTAGTCTCCAGGTATCTTGCTTAGGTGTAGAAACCACAAAATTTTCACCTTTGCACTCAATGACTTTGGGTGGAGTTGCAACATCTTCTTCCCCTTGAACCATTGAGTAAGAAACAATGTTAGGCATACTTTTGCAATTGAAATCACTAGGACTTAACTCAAGTTGTTTCTTCTCAACCTCCTTCATTGGTTTGATGCATGGGACATGACTGGGAATATTTGGAACACCAACTTCTTGGATGGGCAGCAACTCACTTGATTCTTGTATCTTATCTCCACTGAAGTCATGAAAAAAAGACAACACAAGACTAGAAGATGACTCCATTATGTTAGATGAAAGTATGGCTTCTCTATAGGTCTTTCTTTCTTCAATTGGCTTGGGTTCATTGCACTGTTGTCTTCTTTCAACTTCGCACTCAATTTCTTCTATCAAGAATGCTCCACTCTTCTTCTTCTCATGTTCACTCCTCTCTCTTAATCTCCCGGTTGTTCTCTCAGCTTTCCCCTCATCATTCTTGCCCTCAACTTTCCCCTCTTTTTAGTTTTTCTTAACCTTACTTTGAAGCTTTCTTTGATCCTTCAAGACTTGTTGTGGTGATATTGGGACAAGCATGATTGAATTTTCTTATTAAGGCTAAGACAAGCCTCACATTATGGCCTCCACTTTTGGCTTGGATGCTTCTTTACTCTATGCTCCCCTCCATGTGGAGTTTCCTCCTTGAGAAATCTTGGATGCCTTTAACCTTTTGATGATCCTCTTTGCCTTAATGGCATGGTGAAGTAAATCCTCCATGTTGACATAAGGCACCATCTCTAATTCATTGGCAATTTCAGGATTTTGACCATTAATGAATCTAGCAATGGTGGTCTCCTCATCCTCCATGATGTTGGCTTGGGTCAAGGTCATCTGCAAGTCTTTGTGGTAGTCCTCCACACTCCTTTGGCCTTGTACTAGCCTTTGAAGCTTGAGGTGTTGATCTCTAATTTAGTAGCTAGGAACAAATCTCTTCCCTATCAAGGCTTTAAGGGCTCTCTATGTGTGTATAGGCTCCTCCTCATTCCTTCTCCTAGAAGTAACATCCTGATTCCACCATACAAGAGCATAATCAGTGAACTTAATGGTAGCCAATTTAACCTTCTTTTCCTCAAAATAATGATGGCAATCAAACACCATCTCAATCTTTTGCTCCCATTCCCAATATGCATCAAGTCACTCCTTCCTTGGAAAGATGGAATGGTAAGCTTGGTGGAGTTAAGATTGTTGTCCTCCCATGGCTCCCCTTTCCTTGGAAGCCCATGGTCATGCAAAACTCCTTCTTCCTCCTCGAGTTCTTCTTTCCTTGGAGTTAAGATTGTTGTCCTCCCATGGCTCCCCTTTCCTTGGAAGCCTATGGTCATACCAAACTCCTTCTTCCTCCTCGGGTTCTTCTTTCCTTGGACCTCTCCTTGGTTACAAGATGGGATTAGGTCTCCCTGGCAACCTCAAATCATGTCTTCAATCCTTCCTACAAGTCTATTGAGAGTTTCTTGAAGTTCCCTTATGGTAGCCTCCTCATTATGCCTTACTTCAGTCCTCCTATCCTCATGGCCTTCCATACTCCTGCAATCAAAGATCCTCATACACTCACCTCATATGTTTTACTTAAAAGATGAACACTCAAAACACTCAATTTATTAGTGAGAATATTGCTATTAAAGAGTCCTCAAAATTTTGAAGAAAACTTTCCTCAAAGCACATAAGAAAACTTGAATTCTTGAAAACAATTTTGACTCCAAACAATTTTAAAAACAATTCTTGAAAACTTGAATTCTTTAAAACAAGAGTTAGACTCGATTCCTTTTGTGAAAGAATTCCCAGAAGTATTCTTTTCTAAACTACCAGGTTTACCTCCTTTAAGGGAAATAGAGTTTAAGATTAAACTAGCCCCAGGAGCAACTCCTGTGTTTGCTACACCCAACAGGATGGCAATTCCTAAAATGAATGAGATGAAAAAGCAACTAGATGAACTCCTTGAAAAAGGTTTCATTAGGCCAAGTGTGCCTCCTTAGGGGGCACCAGTGCTGTTTGTGAAGAAAAAAGATGGGACTCTTAGGTTATGCACTGACTATAAAAAGCTTAATGCTATGATTGTGAAAAACAAGTACCTTCGTCCTAGGATTGAAGGCTTACTTGATAATCTTAAAGGAGCCATAATGTTCTCAAAGATTGATCTCAGATTAGGTAACTTCCAATTGAGAGTTAAAGAAGCAAATATCCCTAAGACTACTTTTAGAACAAGATATGGTCATTTTGAATGTACAATAATGACATTTGGGCTTACAAATGCTCCAGCTTTCTTTATGGACCTGATGTAGAGAATATTTAGACCATATCTAGACCACTTTATGGTGATTTTTATAGATGATATTCTAGTATATTCAAGATATGAGGAGGAGCATGAAAAGCACTTGAGAATAACGCTGGATGTGTTAAAGAAACATCAATTATATGGAAAAGTGAGCAAATGCCATTTCTGGACCAATCAAATTGAATTTTTAGGCCATGTAATCAATAGGCAGGGAATGGTTGTAGACCCAGAAAAAATTGAAGGTATCTTATAGTGGAAGCGAAGCAACCATAAAATGTCACAGAAATAAAATCTTCATGGGTCTAGGTAGCTTTTATAAAAGATTTGTGCCAAAATGTTTTGTAATGACAACTTGTTTAACGAATTAACAAGAAAAGGGCAAACATTCGAATGGTTTGAGAAGTGTGAAAAAAGCTTCTAGGGGCTTAAAGATAAGCTCACTTCCACTCCTGTACTAATACTGCCTGATCCCAATAAACCTTTTGAGGTTTACACAGATGCATCTATTGTGCGATTGTGATGTGTATTAATGCAAGAAAAACAAGCTATAGCTTATAGATCAAGGCAATTAAGACCACATGAGAAGAATTATCCAGTGCATGACTTGGAACTTGCAGCTATAATTTTTGCCTTAAAACAGTGGAGATATTACGTACTAGGTAATAAGTTTCAAATCTTTACTAATCATAAAAGTCTCAAGTATCTCTTCTCTTAGAAAAAGTTGAATATGAGATAGAGGAGATGGCTTGAATATCTTAAGGACTTTGATGGTACCATTGAGTACACAGAGGGCAAGGCTAACAAAGTGGTTGATGCCCTAAGCAAAAAATATACAGACATTCTAAAACATGGAGAAGAATAACCTAATAAACTTAATAGCTTGACTTGTTTGGCTAACAAATGGCTAAGGCGGGAACAAGTGCAATTAAGAGTAATGACTATTCAGTCAACTTAGAAAGCTGAAATACATAAGACACAATAGTAGGATGAAGATCTTACTAGAATATCTAGGCAAAGACATCAAAAATTATTCTAAGGGTTCTCTTATAGGCAGGGATTGCTATATTTTCAAGATAGAATTTATATACCCAAAGGGTATGAACTAAAAAAACAAATTCTGAAGTAAGCTCAGTCTAGTAAGTTGAGCATACATCATGGAACTGTGAAGATGTATCAAAGCTTGAAAAAACACTTTTGGTGGCCTTATATGAAAAGGAAAATTTACATAAATGTGTAGTGTGCTAACAAGTAAAGGTAGAGCACCAAAGACCAGGTGCCAAACTACAAAATTTGCCCATACCAGAAACAAAATGGGGTTCCATGTCTATAGATTTTCTGGTAAGCATGCCCATGATAAGAAGAAAGCATGATACTATCGGGGTGATTGTAGATAGACTAACAAAGTTAGCCCACTTTTTTCCTATTAATCTGACAAATCCTTTGCATAGGCTGGCGCAGTTGTACATTAAAGAAATGGTGAGATTACATGGCATCCTAGATCACATAGTTTCAGATAGAGACCCAAGGTCTGTGTCTACATTTTGGAAATTACGACATCAAGTATTAGGTACTCAACTAAAACTAAATTTAGCTTACCACCCTGAAACTGATGGACAAACAGAAAGAACCAAAAAAATTCTGGAAGATATGTTAAGATGCTGTGTATTTGACTTTAAAGGAGAATGGGATCAATTCCTACCCTTGATAGAATTCTCCTACAACAACAGTTATCACTCAGTGATAAAAATGGAACCTTATGAAACTTTGTATGGGAGGAAATGCATAACTCCCAATTGTTTCCAAGATCTTAAGGATACAGTTAAGATAGGACTAGAACTAATCCAAGAAACCACTAAAAAGCTTAAAATAATCCAAGAAAGAATTAAGGCTGCCAATGACAGAGAGCAAACCTATGTAAGCCAAAGAAGCAAAAGATACTTGGAATTCCAAATAGGGACTATGTGTGGATTAAAGTCTCTCCTACGAACAGAGTCATGAGATTTGAAAAAAAGGGAAAATTAGCCTCTAAATACATTGGACCTTTTCAAATACTGGCCAGGATTGGCAATGTGGCATATAAGCTGGATTTACCTTCACAGTTGGGTCACATGCATGATACTTTTCATGTTAGTATGCTTAAAAAATAACTATCTGACCCATAACAGGTTATACCAGCTTTTGATATCTTATTAACCCCCAATCTCTCTTGTGAAGAGGAACCTGTAAAAGTTTTAACCAAGGATGTGAAGAAGTTGAGGAGTAAGTTGATAAACATGGCAAAAATCCAATGGTCTCATCAATCTGAACAAAAATCCACTTGGGAAATAGAGGCTAAAATTCTCAAAAGATACCCAAGGCAATTTCCTACATTACTTGAGAATTTGGAGGACCAAATTCTTTAAGGGGGAGAGAATGTCGTGCTTGTGACTTGTATAGGCCATGGGCTATGAGGAAATGTACACATAATGTACATTATGTGGATATATGAACAATACAAGTCACAAGTGTGAAATAAAGACAAAACAAAACAAGTATCCTTTGAGAGTGCTCTAAAAGTATTCTAAATGTACCTTAAAGGAACCTAAGGAAATTGGATGGTTGTGAACCAAAAAAGGCTAAGCCCATTTTAAGAACAGGACTTAAATTTGAAGACAAGCTTGGCGAAGAAGCCAAGTGAATAAGGTGCTCCAAGATAGGGCATAGAGAGGGCTCTCAAACACACCTTTGTGTGCATTCATGTGAATTGAGGACTTTAAAGTTTAAAACACTAAGGGGAATCATTTGGGCTCAATGCCTAAGGTTGAGATACAAGTGAGGGCAGCCACATAAACCAAAAAAATATGAAAAACACATAAGGAAGAACAAGGGCACCTTACAGTGAAGGCTCTAAAGCCTAATGTCTTGAAAAGAATCATATAAGAAGGATACTCATCTTTCAAATGAGAATGAGGGCTACTATGTGTGCCAATAGAAAGTGGAAAACACAAAGACCTATAGAAACACCTTAAAGAACACTAAGGAGCTCTCTAAAGCACTTTAGGTGTACCTATGTTCAATGCAAAGTTTTAATGGCCTAATGGGCTGAATTTGCTACCCACTCTGGGGTAGTCCAATTATGGTGCCAAAATTGTGCATTTAGATTCCCAGGATTGGTAATGTTCTATAAGCTATGAGAACACTACCTTTAGCGTGCATACCCAAGTGGCCCTCTTGGGCACTATGTAAACACATGCATATTGGTCCAACCATCACACACATATTCACATTTCATGCATACCATGGTAGCAAAATAAGGAAACACTAGCACAAGTCTTAATCTTGGATACCACACATTAGGCAATCTTGTTAAGCTCTAGTGACCAGCCATTGCACCTGTAACTTCCACTAACAAACTGTATCATTCTAGCCATGTAACCCCCTGTTTTCTTTGCTCCACTATCAAGTAGAGACTTAGAGAAAACCAAGGAATTTTTTTTTACATCAATATCCCACCTATGGACCAAGTTATGGATTTTTTAAGTTGGTTACAAAATTCTGACCAAATGAACAATAACATAGCCAATTTTCCAACGTCATATCTTTGGCTACAGGGCTCCAAATTCAGAAATTCAAAATTTCAATCCAATCACTAGATATCTACACGAGTATATGTAGAACTTTAAGTGTAGACTCAAAATTCTGGTCACTTTATGACCATTTTTCCCATACAAAATTTCATAACTGTTCAAACACTTCATTAACAAGGGGAAAACCCACCAAAGCTATCCATAAATGTCCATTACACATAGCAATTACATTCCCTTGCTTTTAACAGCTTTATGTGGCCAAAATAGAATTTACAAGTAAGTAGCCCATCATTCACACTTAGGCAGCTTTGCACCACATCACTTACATAGCCATAACACTACTGAAATGTTCATGTACTTGTCTCATTTTACATACACTACATGTGCATGCATACATGCAGTAAAAAATGGTATTAACTTAGCTAAATACATACCCTAAGTTACAGGAGTGCCTGAAATACAATGGACGCCAGAAATAGGATGCTTGATATCTGCTACATAACACAATAAGTACCACCATTAAAAATACCAAATGTGCTCCTAAAATCACAAAAATGTCTAGATCATAACTAGACATTGAATTTCATGCACCTAAAATTTTAGATCAAACTCAAACCACAAATATCAGTTTGAATAAGATTTTTCTGCTGGACCTGAAATGATAGAATTGAGGGGAGTATGTTTCATTGAGAAACTTAGTAAGGGTAACACTTGGTTTCAATAGGCAATGTGACCAACATCAAAACCTGCATCCAAAGGCACTAAAACACAAAAACCACAATGCATATATTCAAGATGGTCTTAACTCAGCTAAATACACACCCTAAGTTACAGGAGTGCCTGAAATACAATGGACGCCAGAAACAGGATGTTGGACATCTGCTCCATAAGACAATAAGTAGCACCATTAAAAATACCAAATGTGCTCCTAAAATCACAAAAATTTCCAGATCATAACTAGACATACGAAATTTCATGTACCTGAAATTTCAAATCAAAACTCAAACCACAAATATCATTTTGAATGAGATCTTTCTACGGGACCTTAAATGATAGAATTGAGGGGAGTAAGTTTCATTGAGAAACTTAGTAAGAGCAACACTTGGTTTCAATAGGCAATGTGATCATCATCAAAACCTGCATCCAAAGACACTTAAACGCAAAAACCACTGATAGCCAAAGGGCTATTACCCTTCAAACTCCCAAGCTCTGACGAGCACCACCCTCGGTAAAGACGAGCATCACCCTCGGAGAAGACGAGCACCAACCTTGAAAAGAGAGTCCACAGTCCTTGACCCTCTAACCTTAGTAATCCACCATCACCCTCGGGGAATAACAAGACTGACCTTGGGAGTATGGTGCACTACCACCCTCAGTAAGATGACTTACCCAACTTCGGCAAAAGTAGACTCACCATCCTCGGCAGGGGAAAACAAACTCCGAAGGGGATCCTCTGTGCTGAGGGGCGTTCTGAATGACCAGGGCAACCTCCGCAAGAAGCTTTCATATCCCAAAGAGGTCTTTTTATCCTGAAGGGGTTTCTTTCACCAAAGGGGTCCTGTCAACAACAAAAACGGTTAAGGAGCCTCTGACATAAAGACCTCACACATGCCCTTGACACACAGACCTCCCACAGCCCTGACTTTTGGCCAGAACGACCTATGGCTAGCTGGAGATCCCCATCCCCGAAGGTATGGACCGCACCCGACTGAACACGTGTCATGATCTGAGCGGACTGTGTCAAACAGACTTCTCCCTAACGCCCTCCTATAAATGCTTAGGGGACGATCTTGGTAAGGACACAGATAGAACTCTAAGATAACTCTCTCCACTCCTTACTCTCCACTCTCTGCTCCTTACTTGCCAGATACTGACTTGGGCATCGAAGGCTCTTAACCCTTGTTTTTTTTAGTGTTTCAGGTATTCACGCCGGAAGTCTCTCCTATAGGCATCTTTATACCGGAAGTCCCTCTCAGGCCTGCTACGTCATACAACGAAGATGCTGCCGGGCATCATTTGGCACCGTCTGTGGTAACCCACCCTCAGGTAGCAGTCGTTGAGACTTGGCATTCTAAGGATAAAGGACTCCCGAAGTCCACATCCGTGTCGGAGAATCAACCGGCAACCAAACAACCTGCCGCAGGGACTTCTTTGCCTGAGGACGAACGTCGTCTAACGATCACAATGAGTTTTCTACGTGATTTTCAGCGCTCTGTTGTGGCTGAAATGATGCAACAGTTGGACCAAAGATGGTCCTAACCACATTCGGGCTGAGGGGCGTCCTCACCAACTCCTCGTTGGGAGAAAAGTCTGAAGTCCACTCACCAGAGCTCAAGGAGTGGGGACTTCCGCGATGAGTCCTCAACAGAGGATGTACTCCCCAGAGGCCAACATATCGGAGAAATGGGGTCAAAAGGGGCCAAAACTTCCTGCCGGTAAAGTTCATCACCGGATGAGATATCACATTCCCCCCGCCGCCGAAGTTATTGCCCGAAAAGAAGGCGTCGTTCTTCATTGCCGGAGGCCTCCAGGCAGCGAGAAGAGTCTAGCACCACCATCCTCATGGAAAAGATCCTAGAGAGGTTGGAGAAAGTGGAAAGGTAGGTGGCTCGGAAGCCTGTCTGGTCAAGGTTGTCGGAAACCTTCACCGGAGAAGAGTCACCCTTCATCCGAGCGATAGTTGAGGCACCTATGCCAAGTGACTTTCGGGTGCAATGCTTGGAGACGTACGATGGGCGCAGTGACCCCCAAGCCCACCTCACGAAGTATAGACGTAGCATGGTGCTACACGGTGTTGATGATGCCACCCTCTGCAAATGCTTTGAGGTCACCATCTCAGGGCCGGCGACTACCTGGTACAACTCCCTAGCGCCCGGAACCATAATGGGTTTCTAGGAGTTGTCCACCGCCTTCACTCAGCAGTTCATCGGGAGCAAGCCGACGACGAAGATGCCCGTCCAGATGTTTGACATAGCCCAAAAAAATGGGGAGACCATTCGAGGCTATGTCAAAAGGTTCAACCAAGAGGCTCTAAGCATGCCAGACTTCCATCCCGAAATTCGTATCCTTGCAATGATCAGGGGACTTCGGAGGAACTCTCAGCTTTTCTATGAATTCTCCAAGGACCCCCCAGACACCCTGGGAGAATTCTATTGAAGGGCCGAGCAGCATATGACAACCGAAGAGCTGAGAATAGGGGGACCCAAGTCTGATCACCATCAGCCCGAAGGTTAGAGTCACCAACATCGGTATTCAGTCGAGGGCGGGGGAAGACCCCAGAAGTAGAGGGGGAAAAACCCATGTCATTCACTCCCATGAACACCTCCAGAACAAACATACTACTAGCCATGGAAAGACAAGGCAATCCAATCCAGTGTCTGAAGGCCATGACTTCGGAAAACAAGAAAAAATATGAAGAAATTTTGCCAGTTCCATCGGGACCATGGGCATGGCACAGAAGATTGCTTCCAGCTGAGGAAGTACATCGAGTCTCTAATAAAGCAGGGCCAACTTCGGCGCTACCTGCAGATGCCCTCCCCAAAAAGGAGGAGGGAAGAGAAGAGGAAAGGAGATGATGATGACTATGATTCCGAACGATGTCAGAATTGAAGTCCCAAAAGGCATCCACCACCTCCGGCAGGGGTAATCCAGACGATCACCACTGGGATACCATCAACTGAAAGGAAGAGAAAGATACGGGAAATCTCGGTGATGGAGTTCTGTCACCAGTCGAACAAGCTTGTTCAGAAGGATGGATCCACCGTGATGTTCCTTCATGACGACCCACTCCTAATCATGGCAAGGATAGGGAGTTGGGATGTTAAAAGAGTACTCCTCGATGATAGTTCCAATGCCGACGTTTTATTCTCCCATCTGCTGCTAAGTTTGGGTATCACAAAAGGCAATCTCAAGCCTCTCACCTCCCCTACCTTTGGGGTAGGTCCGTCCAAACTCCCTGTCCTCGGGTGGATCGACCTACCTCTAATGCTAAGAGGAGCTTCGCAGCAAAACAAGGATGAGCTCTTTGCCTTCACAATGACAAGGTTCATTGTCATAGATGTCCCTTCGTCATACAATGCCATCCTCGGGAGGCAGACGCAAGGCAATCTCCACATCCGTCCAGATGTAAAGTATCTTGAAAAAATAGAAACAGAAGATGTAGAACTTGTCCCAGGTCGAAGTACCCGAGTGGGGAAAAAGCTGGCTGAAGGTGACAAGGAAAAACTTGTATCTTTTTTGTTAATGAACAAAGACCTGTTTGCCTACTCGCCAAAGGACATGCCTGGGGTAGATCCTCGCATAATCCAACATAGTCTTAAGGTGTGCCCAGAGGCAAAGCCTGTTCGATAGAAAAAGTGAAGTCTCTCGGCGTATAAGAACAACTTCATCAAAACCAAAGTCCAACGCTTAACGAAAGCAGGCGTAATATGGGAGGTCAAGTACCCCGAATGGCTGAGCAATGTTGTCATTGCTATGAAAGAAGAAAGTGACAAACTCCAAATGTGCATCAATTTCTGAAACATAAACAATGCTTGCCCTAAGGATTCTTATCCCCTACCACCAATAGATCAGCTGGTGGACTCTATCGCCGAATACAGCCTACTCAGCTTCCTTGACGCCTTCAATGGATACCACCAAATTCGGATTGATCCTGAAGATGAAGAGAAAACTACCTTCATCACCGAAGTTAGGACTTACTGCTACATTAGAATGCCCTTCGGTTTAAAGAATGCTGGAGCCACATAACAAAGGCTAATGAACAAGGTGTTCGACACCCAAATCGGGAGGAATATGGAAGTATATGCCGATGATATGATAGTTAAGAGCAAATTGCCAAGTAGTCATATCTTAGACGTAATAGAAACATTCGACCGACTTCAGGAATTTGGAATCTGTCTCAACCTAGAGAAGTGCGTGTTCGGGGTGAATGCAGGCAAGTTCCTCAGATTCATGGTATCGAAAAGAGGTATCGATGCCAATCTGGAAAAAGTCAAGGCCCTGCTGGGATTCCAAACTCCTACAACAATCAAGGATGTGCAAAGGCTAACTGGGAGAATCATTTCTCTTAGTAGATTTATCTCCAGATAGGGGGATCGGTGCCGACCGTTCTTCAAAGTGCTCACTACAGCCGCAAAAAATGATGGTACCTTCGGCTCTGAAAAGCATCCTTGGAACGAAGATTGCCAAAAAGCCTGGGATGAGCTCAAAACCTACTTAACCCACCTGCCAACACTTCGGCAACCGAAGGATAGAGAACCCCTCATCCTTTACCTCACTGTCAGTGAAAAAGCAATAAGTTCGGTGCTTGCAAAATAAGAGGGAGGAAGACAATGGCCGGTATACTATGTAAGTAAGTCACTACATGGAGCTGAAGTCAGGTACTCTATTCTACAGAAGGCCATCTATGCCTTAGTATTGGCAAGTAAAAGGTTACGACCTTACTTCTAAGCATACCCTATTACTGTCCGAAGTAACCTACCTCTTCGAGATATCATGAGGAGGGTTGATCACTCAGGAAGACTGTCAAAATGGTGCATTGAGCTCGGTGAATATGACATCACCTATGAGCCAAGGAAGGCCATAAAGGCCCAAGCATTGGCAGACTTCATCACCGAGGTCCCAAAAACTAAAGATACCTTGGAAGACCTCGTAAAAGATGAACCTAAGTGGACGTTATTTGTAGATGGAGCCTTAGGTTCCGAACACCAGGGAGTTGGAGTGGTCCTCCGAGGTCCGGAAGGAATGAAGGCCACGAAGGCTATCAAGTTCGGATTCAATGTCACCAACAATGTCATTGAATATGAAGCCCTCATAGCAGGCTTACGGCTGGTAAAGAGGGTGGGTGTGAGAAATCTTAAGGCCCACAGCGATTCTCAGCTAATGGTTCGGCAGATGGCAGGAGATTATGGCGCAAAGGATCCAACCTTGGCAAAATATCATAACCTCATCAAAGAACTCATCCAAGTGTTCGACACGGTGCATATAGAAAATGTACCTCAATGAGATAACATAGAGGCTGACACACTGGCCAAGTCAAAAGTCAACAGAGGTACTGCACCAGCCGAGCATAGTGGTAATGTGCGTAACAACCTCGGGAAAAGGGTGGAAGGACCCTATCAAAAAATACCTCTTAACCTCGGAACTCCCCAAGAACTCACTCGAAGCAGCTAAAGTGCAAAAATGTTTAGGAAGATACTTCCTAATAGGGGAAGAGCTGTACCAACAAAGGTACACCACCCCATTATAGAGGTGTATCGGTGAAGAAGATGTTGAAGCGATCCTCAAAGAAGTCCATGAGGGAGCCTGCGGTTCACACATAGGAACCGACGCCCTTGCTAGGGTTCTTCTTCGGCAAGGGTATTTTTGGCCCACTCTGAGGAAGGACACAAGGTAGTTTGTCCAAAAGTGCGATAATTGCCAAAGGCACACTCCTATCCAGAGAGTACCCTCGAAAAAGATAACTTCGGCCAACTATCCTTGTCCCTTCGCTGTATGGGGCATCGACCTCATTGGGCCTCTCCCTACTGCTCCCGGATGAGTGAAATTTTGTGTAGTCACCATAGACTACTTCACCAAATGAATTGAGGCAGAGCCCTTAGTAGCGATATCGGCCAAGGATATACAGAGATTCATCTGGAAAAGCATCATATGCAGATTCGGTATTCCAAGGGTAATAGTGGGCGATAATGGCTCCCAATTCACCGATAAATGGTTCTAGGAATTCATAATCGACCTCAGAATTAAAATGCACTTCGCCCTAGTGGCCCATTCTCAAAGCAATGGACAAGTTAAAGTGTCCAAAGGACAATAAAGGATGGCCTGAAGAATAGGCTAAAATAAGCAAAGGGAAAATGGCCAGGAGAGCTCCCAAGCGTGTTGTGGAACTACCGAACCACCTCGAGGAGAGCCATGGGTGAAACACCCTTCTCACTCATATTCTGTTCAAAGGCCATTATTCCTGTAGAAATCATCCAACCATCGGTTAGGATATAGGTGTTCGACGAATAAGGGAACAACCTTGGTTTGAGAACCAAGTTGGACCTCATTGACGAACATAGAGAAATGGCTGAGCTGAGAAGAAAAACTTTCCAGCAGAGAGTAGCTGTCGCTACCAACCTACATGTAAAGCGGAAAGGAATCAAAAAGGGAGACCTCGTTCTCCAAAAAGCCGAGTTCGAACCCTGAAGACCATCGCATAGAGCACTTCGTGCAAACTGGGATGGGCCCTATTTGGTTCTCGAAAAAATTTGAATGGGAGTGTACAAGCTCGGTGAAACAGAGGGTGGAGAATTGAAAAATACATGGCATTCAGATTCTTTAAGAAAATTCTATACTTAGAAATTTCTGAGGAAAAAGAAAAATTGTATTATTCTAGCCATAGGTAACCGACCAAACATGGTGTAATGAGATTTTTTTCGAAGCCGTCTAAGCAAAACTTGACCAAACATGCCCCCTCCCGAACAACGACAACACCAGATTTTAAGGTGGAAGACCGAACATGGGCACGCCGAAGCGATAAGCTCGTAAAAGGGGCCAGCCTTCGGCAAGCGTACGATGTTAGTTGGTGCCAAAGGCGTTTATCCCCTAAAAGCGCCTAACTGTACACTTGGAAAAAAATTTCAAAAACACCAAGGAAGCATGACCGAGGACGGTTATTCCCGAAGATAGGTGTTTCCCTTGGTCGAACATTCTTCCCGAAGGAGAATTTCCCCAAGTGCATGGTTGGAACTTAGAAAATTTTTTGAAAGAAAATGCTAGATATGCCGAAGCTAGTCATCCGAACGTGTATATTACCGAGCCATACCTTTGTATAAAAAACATTGATCAGACATGATTTGAACAAAGGTTAAGTTTTGCAAAAGGTGGTGTTTTTTTGAAGAAGTACTGATCGAATACAACAGAGTTTGAAGAAAGAAAATTTTATTAACACTGATAAAAGAATACAACAGATGGATTATAGAAGGAAAAAGAAGAAAAAGGAGGCCTATTCATGATCCTGGGCATCCACCGGTTCCTTACCATCCTCGGCCTCCACACCTTTGGAATCTTTATCAGTAAATCTCGGCGCCGAAGGTGGAACGGCAGGAAGGTTGAGGAACTCCACCCTCGACCGTTGCCAAGATGGGCCTTGGGGGATGTCCAAGGCCGCCAAGAAGGAGAGGTTGAGATCCGGAAATCTTGATAAGACTTCGTGACGGGTGAGGCAGAAGCCGTCCTGACTTAGCCTTCTCCACGTCCAAATCCTCTAGATCTTTCCGAAGCTCCATGATCTTCTTCTACAGCTTCTTCTTCTTCTTCTTCTTTCCCTCATTCTTCAACCTCTTGACCTCGGCCTAAAGCTTGGAGTTGAGACCGAAGGCCTTCGCCACCTGGGCAGTAGCGTCATCCTTTTCCTTCTGAAAACCTCGTTGGCTGAGGTCAGAGCTATCAACCTCGCTCCGAGGTCTGACATCTTCGTAGAGAAGTCTTGGATAATCTCCCTTTGGCTTTTGAGCATCTCCTCCCGAAGATTGGCCAGATACTCTTTGGCTATTTTGTTTAGTTCACTGTACTTAATGAAAAAGCTAGCCAAGAGTTCCTTGGCCTTCGCTAAAGACTCCTCGGAGCGACTACGGACCAAAGATTGCTTGGCTGCCCAAGCCCGATATTACCCCATGTACGCCAAGAGCTGCAAAAGGGAGAGATCCTGAGTAAGAAACAAAAGGCATTTGAGGAGCCATCTTTTGGCTATCCTCAGAGAACAAGTTCATGTCATCCGTGAACGACCAGAATGGCACCATCGGAACCTTCCCCTTTGGGATCTTGGCATCCTGAATTGCCCTCTTCTGGGTGTGATCTTCCACCTAGGGAGCTTGCACTGCTTCGCTTGTAAAGTCTCGCCAAAGTTCCATCAGTTCGTTATCCCTTAGCCACTCATCTATAAGATCTAAAACACCAAAAATTCCTAAGCTCATAGAAGAATGGCTAAGGGACAAACCTGGTGGAAGCTCCGCATCATCGCCGTTGGAGTCACTGACTTCAAGGACCTCATCGTGGACATTCTTGCCTTTCATTTTTCGGCGCTCCTCTAGCTCCTCGGCTGAAAACCCCCCAAATCGAGGTCCCTAAAGTCTCCACCATGGCGCTGGGACTAAGGGGAGTGGAATGGATAGCTGGCTCCAAATGTGGATCCTCCCGAATGTGGGTCTGGTCCATAGCCCCCACTTTGTCTTCAGGAGGCAGGGGAATAAGGTCCTCCTTCGTTTTCTTTGGCCTCGGAGCTGAAGATGATCCCCCAGATGGCTTATTTCTCTTCGATGCTGCCTTCTTTCGGGTCTGCTCCCCCTTCTCAGCCTGACCGAGGAAGAGGGACTTGTAAAAGGCAACAGATTTGTCAGCCATCTCTACAAAAAGAACAATATCAGTGTAAGTACATAGAGAGAGAGATGAAAAATTTGGAAAGGAACTTACTCTCTTTAAGGGCCGAATACGTGAGTTCGCCCCGAAGGAGCATTACCAACCACGACTTCTTCCCGTCAAAAACAGGCGTCGGCATGTTCAGGTCGGTAACATGCTCCTTGATCACCCTTAGTTCCTGAAGGACATCTTCGGTCATCAAGTTCCATCTGATGGGAAAGGGGAACAGGGAACGAGGGGACCTCAGGGTCCCAGTCTGCGACAGCCTGAATACTACTATCGAACTTCTCAAACTGGGCTTCTAACTCTAGGGTTAGCAGTTTTCTGAGGTCAACTACATCTATAGACAAAGTCCCCCACACCCATTTGGTTGGAATGTGCTCCCACTGGTTAGCCACCTTCACGAAGAAGAACTTCCTCTACCACCCTCGCTAACTATCCTTCGTGTTAAAGGTAAATGTGTACTTCTTACTCCCAGAACCCCAAGGAAGCAAAATATAGAAACCACCTTTTGGGACAGGGTGGAGTTTGTAGTATTCCATGAAAAAAATAAAGTGAGGTTCTATCTTGAAAACCCCACACATGCAAAGGAAAGCATTGAAGTAGGAGTAAGAGTTAAGGGGAAGCTGATTCACGACTATGCCATGAAATTGGTAGAAGTCACAAATCATCTTCGGTGGAGGAAACCGAAGTCCGGCCTTCAGTTGGGCCCAAAAACGGTAACCTCGTCCGAGTTATTCATGTAACTAAACAGGCCAAGACTAGGTAGCTTGGTAACCATGTAAGAAGGAAGAAAGAATTTAGTTGTCCACTTCACTAACTTCTCTGAAGTGGTACAACTCGAATGAGAATTAAGGGGACTCCAGCTCTCAGGGATACGTCGGACAGACATGAGCGGAACTGGGGTAGACATTCGGGAAAGGGAAACCTAACTTCGGAAAGGTTAAAAAAAGAGAAGGAAATAATGCCAAAGAACGACTCCGAAAAAGAACCCACCTAGTTCAGAAAAGGAAATGGCTTTGGGAGAATGCTGAAGAAGCTGCTGAAAATCACCCCGCCGCTAGCACCGCCGTTGGAAAAGACAAGGAAGGGGGAAAATTCGAGAGCAAAAAAGAGCAAGAGAACATAAGTGTGAAAAAACTGATGAGGAATGGGGGATTTATAGGCCGAAGGAGGAAGGTAAAGCGTCACCATAATTGCCCCTCGAAGGTGAAGAGGCACGTCTGACGAAACAGATGCGACCATTCGCCAGTCACCAGGCGACACGTGTCACCCAGTGCGGGAAATGAGGGCATACCTTTGACAACTGTCAAACATAAACATTTCCCAAGGAAACGCGTCAAGTAGACATGATGGTCTACTGACAGGCATTAAAAAGCCTAGAACGGATACACTTTGACTCAAGAGACAACCTCGGGAACACCGGACCCCTCTCCCAAAAAGATAAATGCCATTATCTCGGAAAGAACAGATGTTCTGGGTCAAAGAAACTCTCATCCGGAAAAGGTGACTCCAGTCATTTCAGGGTTCGGACAGCCCTCCGAAGGGTTCCACGACTGGCTCGTGAAGGCTCAAAAGCCGAAGACATATCTTCGGCTCTTCGAGGAGGGGCATGTGATAGCCAAAGGGCTATTACCCTTCAAACTCCCAATCTTTGACGAGCACCACCTTCGGTAAAGACAAGCATCACCCTTGGAGAAGACGAGCACCAACCTTGAAAATAGGGTCCGCAGTCCTTGACCCCTGAACCTCAGTAATCCACCATCACCCTCGGGGAATAACAGTGTTAGTGTTATGCGCAAAACCCAATCATGAGATGATTGTATTTTTGCACATTGATTCATGATATTTTATTAAGGCATTAATCCAGCAATTATGTTTGTTGTTTTGTTTCTGCGTAACATAATAAACATAATTGTAACTCTAGAATAATGATAATCTCAAACGTCCCTGGTCTAGTATTATTGTGGAGCGGGTTGCAATAATACATAACTATTAGCATATGTGAAGACTAATATGAGATATGTAGTCTACATATGGGTACAAGTTGGATAACTTGTGTGCTGGACCGACCCACCATGAGAACACTACATGGATAATTATATGAGTGTCATAAGTGATTCTCATAGTGATCATGGTATATGTAGTCCTTCGACCTAAGATCATCAAGGTTCCCTATATATGAGTCACATACTTTGATAATTCCTTTTGCTGCTCGTAACTGAGTGAACTTGAAAGAGGTCATTCGGTATGTCACATATCATGCAGAGGGATTTGTATGATCAAGATGGTATTTGTCCCTCCTATGTAACAGGAGTGATATCTTCGGGCCCCTTGATAGAGCAAGACTTAGAAAAATGTATGGCCATGCTCGGATGAGTTGATATATGATATCAATGTCATTAGTTTAAGTTGGTGTAGTCAGTAATCAAGAAACCAAAGATTGGGCTATACGAGAATGACACATTCCATGTCTCGTGCTTATTCTTGATATCTTGGACAAAGGGACAATGGCATATATCGGTGATGAATATAAAGGTTTAGTCGAATCACCGACAATCTTGTCACTTGGGTAGCAATGATGTGTTGCTAGACACTGCTCATTGCTTACGATCATAAATGTGATTTATGATCATTGCCAACGTGGTAAAAGCCTATTGGGTCGCACACATAGAGCTATTTGGATCATTAGAGTGCATGGGCTAATAATTTGGGTTTTGTTTTCACAATAATTTCGTATTAATAATGTGCCCAATAGTTGAGCCATTATTAAGCCCGAAATTAAAGCCTAACTGCATTAAGGATTTGAAACCCATTATGCCTAAAAGTTGAGTCTCACTACAAATACAACTTTTAGTGAGAAATTCGCAGCTTCTTGCCCTAGCCTCCCAAAAGGACAACCGCACTCTTTTCTTGCAATTCCTTGTAGGACGCAAGCTAGCACTGTGAGCGCAAGAGAAACGCATCTAGCGAGATGTGGTGGAAGCGTGGTGATCCCGAGAGGCTTGTGTGGATACCATAGAGAGCTTGAACACGTCAACTGTTTAGGTTTTATGATTCGACTCCATGGTTGGGTGAGAGATTTCAACCGAAAATTAGGTATGAAAACTTTTGAGCACCCGGTTTACCCCGTTTTACTTGGATCTTGGAGGGTTTTGGTTAAATTCTGCTACGCTTGTTTGGCTCCCAAAACCCAACAAACAGGACTGACCTCAGGATTACGGTGCGCTACCACCCTTGGTAAGATGACCTGGCCAGCTTCGGGAAAAGTAGACTCACCATCCTCGGCAGGGGAAAACAACCTTTGAAGGGGCGTTCATATCCCGAAAAGGTCTTTTTATCATGAAGGGGTCCTGTCAACAAGAAAGATGGTTAAGGAGCCTCTAACACAGAGACCTTACACACGCCCCTGTCACACAAACCTCCCACGGCCCTGAATTTTGGCCAGAACGGCCAGTGTCCAGCTGGAGATCCCCATCCCCAAAGGTATGGACCACACCCAACGGAACACGTGTCATGATTTGAGCAGGCTATGTCAAACAGACTTCTCCCTAACGCCTTCTTATAAATACTTAGGGGACGATCTTGGTAAGGACATAAACAGAACTCTAAGAGAACTCTCTCCACTCCTTACTCTCTACTCTCTGCTCCTTACTTGCCAAATACTAACTTTGGCGTCAGAGGCTCCTCCCCCGGGAATACATTCCGAGGAGCTCTTAACCCTTGTTCTTTTGAGTGTTTCAGGTATTCACGCTGGAAGTCTCTCCTACAGGCATCTTCATACCGAAGGGAAAGCATATCCCCATCCTTGGAAGTTAAGAGCGTCCATCAAAGGTGCCTTACTCTGCCGAGGGGCCTCTCTTGACAGCCGTCAGTAGTGGTATCGGACTGAAGGGGACCTCCTATTCCGAAAGAGCTTTATGCACCAAAGGGGCCTTGAGAAGATACGACAAAAATGGTTAAGGAGCATCTGACACAGAGACCTCACACACGCCCCTACCACAGACACCTCTGTCGTAGTAACTTCACTGACACCTCTGGCTAGAACAGCCTAGGGCCAGCTGGAGGTACCTATCTACAGAGATACATATCGAATCTGGCTGAACGCGTGTCATAATCTCAGCAGGCTATGTCAAATGGCCTCCTCCCTATGCCCTCCTATAAATACTTAGGAAGACCTTGGTAAGAACACAGGAAACTCTCTCTACTCTTTACTCTCTATTCTCCACTTTGCTCTTTACTTATCTTACTCTTACTGACTTGGGCATCGAAGTCTCCTCCCCCGGAAACACAGTCCAGGGAGTCTTTAATCATTTCTTTACTGAGTCTTGCAGCCACACTCATACAGGAACTCTCTCATTCAGATACCTTCATACTGGAAGTCCCTGCTTCAGGCTACTATGTTACGCAGTGAGGATGCCGACGGGCATCACTATGCAACGTGCACATTCCTTGAGACTTCTTACAACGTAAGCACCTTATTCTTGTTGTAAGCTCAAATGATGGAGGTACTTGAGTAGTGGCCGTTGTATCCTAAATCGTTTACCTCTCTTAAGTCCCACTTATGGGTCCTAGAGTAGGTCATCATCTCCTCCAAAATCTTACCCATATTACCCTTAACTTATTATGCAAGGTAGCCACCGTATGTTGTCCAACTTGCCAAGGTCTTAGAGCTTAGCTTAGAGAAACTTAGTGGCTCACTTACTAAACCACAAGGTTTGGTTGGGATCCTCTTAGGTTCCTTCTTCATTTCCCCAAAGGCCTAAGACCTATCTCTTAGGCCAACAAAAATTTCAAAACTTGACTTAATCCCCTTAGTGCCCCATTGGCAACTTGAGCACTTTACCCCTTAAGCCACTCTACTTAGCCCTACCTTGACCACACCACTTAGCTACCACTTAAATAATGCATAATTCTCAACTTAGGAATGAATTTATGACCCAACCAAGGCTATGGAACATCTTAGAATAGCCTAAGGATGATAACCAAGAGACTGAGACATTCTTAAGATACCCTGAGCATGAGAGACTTGGGCGTTGGTGACACATCACCAATGGCATCAATCCTTGGGTTTCCTAGAATATGGCCAGGTGACACGTCACCAACTTACATTGCCATGGAGACACATCACCAAATCACATTGCCAATAGGAACATGTGACTAATGCTCTTCTAACATTACATGACTGTGAACTATCTTGCACAAAACTTGCTTAATCTTTTAATCACCAAAGCCAATTCACTTGGGTCTTGTTCCTACTTCATTCCTACATTTAATATTACATTTCTATGCATTATTTGAGCTAAATTAACTTGAACCTATTATGCCTCTTAGATTCACATAATTTACACCATGTGCTAAAAGGTTTAGAGAGGCATTGTGACATGGGAGACCTAGGAAGTGAAGTCTTAAGCTTGAAAAGTGAAGTTGAAGGAGTGCCACCAAGGGTGTATCAATGGTAGGCCGAGCTGAGACCATTTTTTACGTAACCAAAAGATGATGAGGTTTTAGTGCTAAACAAAGGTTGTAGATCCAATTGAGAAAGATAATTGGGTGACTAATTATGGAGGAATCTTTTGTTTAAGGGGTAGTTTCATTCATGGAAGAAAAGAGACTTACCTAGGCTAAGGTTTAGCCACTATTGGTGCCACATGGCTTGGCCGGATGCCATGCATGCCACCGTTAACCAACTTGGATCCATTTTAGGTTGGAACACTCCATTCAAGCTAGGAGAACATCCATGGCACTTAGAGCTTGAACATAGCTTGATTGTTGATGCTAAAGTGGAGGAAGGTTGAAATTGAGCTTGGCTAAGGTGGTTTCGGCTTGTAGCAACCTTAGAAAACCTAAAAGAAAGCTACATTTGTGTTAGAAAGAGTTGTCGAGATAAGGTAAAGGTCACTATGATATTCTTGAATTGAATTATTGTTGTTTATGCATATTCAACTTAAGCATTAAGCACCTAGGTGATGACCGAAAAGTCATGTGATCTTTTGAAGTTGTAGGGACTATGGTCATTTAGGTGATTAGGTAAAACTTGCTAATTAGCTATGAATGGTACAAGCACTAGGGCTTAGGTTTGAGGTAGGCCTACTCAGATCATTGTCGCCTAGAGCTCTATGTTAGGTTTTAGAATGTCATTATGGCTGAGACTATTATATGGTGATTATGCGTGTGCTTGCTAGGCCCTGTAGGCTACAAGGTGTGGCTGGTGGTGTGTGTGTCTGTATTGTGTGCTTCTATGCCTTGATTATGTGTGCTAACCCCATTATTATCTTAAGTATGTATATCTATATGTCTCAATTTTCCTTGTCTTCTATGTTTTCTTTTTAGGGTAATGTGGATTATAGTGTGGTAGTAATCACATTATGTGTTTGAGCATGTAGGCTTAATAGCTATGTGATCCTTACTAAGTTCATTAAGAACTCATGCCCTATCTTCATATGTGTTAGGGAAAGAAGTGGAGTAGTTGGCTGAGAGGGCTAAGTGTGTGTTTTAAGGTTGTTTCTGTATGTAACCTCTAATGCTAATGCTTAATGTACTAAGTGAAGGAATGGTAACTTGCTTGCTGAGTTACTAACTTGTTATATGTAGGCACTAGGTGTTGTGTATATATGTGGGCAAACTATGCCAAGGAATGCTAAGTTGGTGCTTTTAAATGTATGTCCAAGACTATGTATGTTTTAGTGTGTGTATGGCATGTATGATGGTGGCTGAGAGTAGGCCTACCTTGGTATGTATGTATGCATCATAAACTTGACATGCTCATGTAAAAATTTTCAATCCAATTATGAATCTCTAGCATTTTTGTTGCCTTTGCATTGGACCTTGATTTATTATGGTATGACACTATTAATGCAAGCATAACTTAGCTACAAGTGCTTGAAGTGGAGACTAAACCTCTTAGTATTGTTAAGCACCCTAGTGCTATTACCAGATCTTGGCAGGCACACCCTAGCTGTGCTAGGCACCAGCACAGCACACAGGTATAGCACCTTAAGCATACACCCTGTGTGCCTTACTAGTACCTTGGACACTACAGTGCACTAGTCTACTGCTTGAGCAGGTAGGCTTACCAGGGCACATGAGTGGCTTGCAATAGCGACTTTGGTGCCCTTTTAACTAGTTTTCTATTAAGTGAGTGTTATGAAATAGGCTATGGCCTATTTGGGATGTGACACCTGTTCAATTGGTATCATAGAAGGTTAGGGCCATGATGGTCTATCTTGGCTAGTTTCTCCTTAAAGTCTTGGACTTAAGAGATATTAAGCACTAGTAGTATTGTTGTTTTCTTCTTTCTGCAAGATGAGAACTAAGCGTAAAGACAGAGAAGCTGTGGACCAGGAAGAAAGTAGGGCTAGACATCTGAGAGATGTGTAGCCTGAGGTACCCCCTAAAGGAATGCAGGATAGGGCCATAAAGCCTGAAACTAGGGCTGAAATAAGTAGACCTAGCAAAGGAGGTCAGGAGAAGATGGAGTAAATGATGGAGGTCATGCCGACCACCATTACCTAGTTGGTGGTTGGTATCCAAGCATTGACTAGGGCCTCCCCTCAAGCCCTTATGAATAATGAATTGGAAAGGGTGACTAGAAAAGAAATGAGGGAAAGAAGGTGACAGTCGAAGTGCCCATCACTTTTTGGACCCCCAGACTTGGACAAAGTACCAACCTCGGCAGAGAAACTACCTATGGAGGATGTTCGACCCCCCCTAATCAGACCTCGGCAATCCTCCGTTCCAGGAAACGACAGTGCGAACCTCGGGGGGATGATTAAACCATCCTCGGAAGTGGGGGTATCCCTGAGAAAGATGACCCTCGGGAAACATACTCCTGTGATACTAGAGTAACCTCGGAATGTATGACAGGAGCAATTATGGAGCCTCTGACACATCCCCGACACGCCGCCCCCAGACACGTTCTGACACGCCACTTGCAGAGACACCCTAGTATGCCACTCTCGGGCTGCCTAGGCTCCTAGCCAAGCGGCCTATGATCGGCTCGGTGTCCCCTTGTTCCCCGAAGACGTGGATCGCATCCCACCGAACACGTGTCACGATCTGGGACGGCCACATGAGGAGAACTACTACTGTTCACTCCTCTATATATACTCGGTAAACACCCCAGGTAAAGTAGTAAAGCACGAGACACCATACTTCTCCACTCTCTATCACCTCCTAAGAACTGACTTGGGCGTCGGAGGCTCCTCCCTGGAAACACACTCCAGGGACCTCCTAACCTCTGTCTTCCAAACATTTCAGGTACCCTCCCCTAGGAAATCTCCTCCTCAGGCACTCTCTTCCACTGGAAGTCCCCCTCACTCCTACCATGTCACATGACAAAACTGCTGCTGGGCACCAGGAGGCCTGCCAAAGAGCCCATGGTGGCAGACCAAACAAGTAAAATGGAGAAGAACCCAAAAAGGAAGTTGAAGAAGTAAGGAGACACCTTAGGGCAAGAAGGCTAAGGTTTGAGGTCAGACAAGACACCAGGATTAAGGAAGTAAAGATAAGCCATAACACTAAGGAGCAAGAGCTAGGCACTAGTGCGGGAAAAGGAAAACAACTCTTTGAGGCCACTGCAAGGCTAAGACTAGTGAGGGGTGGCTCAAATGGTGCTAGAACCTGAGAGAGAAGACCCAAGAATAGAAGCTTAAGGGAGGGTCAACTTAAGGGATTCTTAGGCCTCAAACACCCTATCTTTAGGGGTGGGGGTGACCTTGAAGAAGCAAAGTATTGGCATTACCTTCTGGAGAAAATATTTGAGAGGATGGAAGTGAACTCACATCAAAAAGTGTTGTTGCCCACTTTTAAGCTAGAAGGGAGTGTGGAGCTCTGGTGGAGGGCTATTCATAGGGCCTACCAGAGAAAAAATTGAATGAAGGCCAAGAGTTGCAAGAAGGGTAATGAAATGGGCAGAATTCTTGCAAGTCTTTCAACAACAATATGTCAGTGAAGCATTGAAGGACTTGAAGTAGGTGGAGTTTGATTAGCTAGAGAATGGGAGCATGACAGTGTTGGAGTATGAACAGAAGTTACACAACCTCATCAGATATGCCCCACAGCATGATGGGCAAGAAAAGCTGAAGACCAAAAGGTTCCTTAGGGGACTTAGGCTAGAGTTCAAGCAAATCCTAAAGGCTATTGGAGCTAAAGAGTATCATGAGGTTGTGCAAAGGACTATATCTTTGGAACAGGAGTTGAAGGATCAAGAAACGATCACACTTGGTGGCTTTTAGGAGGGCTATTTGGTAGTGAAGAAAAGAATCCGAGAATAGCACACTCCACCTAAGGCAAGAAAGGAGAAGAAAAGAGAAAGTGGCTTTCAACAATATGGGCCTCGATGCTATACTTATGGCAAGTTCCATGCCCGCAAGCCTTGCTACAAGCTTACTAAAGGCTGCTTGAAGTGTGGTGCACAAGACCATTAGGTAGAGGACTATCCAATCAAGAAGGAGGAGAGAAAATTGGTTGGGAGGTTTAGTACCAACTAGTCTAAACCCTTTCCCATAGGCAATAAGGCACTGCAAGCTAAGGTAGAAACTGCTGGAGGGTTTAACCAACCCCAAGCCCTTAAGGGCTAGGTGCCTATTGCTGGGAGGGTCTTCCAAATTAAAGCACCCATGAGGGCTCATGAAGCAGAACCCAAAGAGAGGGTGCTTAAGCTAGGTCGAAAGAGGTTGACTAAGGAGGCACTAAAAAGTACACTTTACCTTAATGGAAAGTTAATTTCAGTCCTTTATGATACCAGTACTTCCATGTCTATTATTTCCTCTAAGTTAGTTAAGGAATTGAACTTAAAACTAATTACTTTATCTGAAATATACTTGGTAAGAACTGCTGGATATGAAGTTATGTTTGTTTGTCACATAGTGAAAGGATGTGAGGTTAGGCTTAGAAAGCTGAACTTGAGGCTAGATTTAGTGGTCTTGGAGACTAGTACATATGATGTGATACTAGGAATTGATTGGTTGAATGAGAACCAACAAAACATAAATTGTCAATCAAGGAGGCTAGCACCAACTAGCCAAGAAGCCATTAATGTTGAGCCCCCACCTTAGCTCATTAAGGGTTGGCAAGTACAAATAATAGACCACATTCCATTGTTGGCCCAGAAGGAATGCATAGGCTTAAATAGGGATGAAGCGGTTAGAGATCTAAGTAGGATTCCTATTATGAAGGAATTCCCTAAAGTATTTGTTAGTGTTGTGCCCAAAAGGCCAATCATGAGATGATTGTATTTTTACACATTGAGTCATGATAATTTATTAAGGCATTAATCAAGCAATTATGTTTGTTGTTTTATTTCTGCGTAACTTAACAAACATAATTGTAACCCTAGAATAATGATATTTTCAAACGTCCCTGGTCTAGTATTATTGTGGAGCGGGTTGCAATAATACATAATGACTAGCATATGTGGAGACTAATATGAGATATGTAGTCTACATATGGGTACAAGCTTGAGAACTTGTGTACTGGACCAACTCACCATGAGAACACTACATGGATCATTATATGAGTGTCATAAGTGATTCTCTTAGTGATCATGGTATATGTAGTCCTTCGACCTAAGATCATCAAGGTTCCTTACATGTAAGTCACATACTTTGATACTTTCCTTTGTTGCCCGTAACTGCGTGAACTTGAAGGAGGTCATTGGGTATGCCACATATCATGCGGAGGGATTTGTATGATTAAGATGGGATTTGTCCCTCCGATGTAAGGAGAGTGATATCTTCGAGCCCCTTGATAGAGTGAGACCTAGAAAAATGCATGGCCATGCTCGGATGAGTTGATATACGATATCATTGTCATCATTTTAAGTTGGTCTACTCGACAATCAAGAAACCAAAGTTTGGGCTATACGAGAGTGACACATTCCATGTCTTGTGCTTAGTCTTGATATCTTGGACAAAGGGACAATAGCATATATCGATGATGATCATAAAGGTTTAGTCGAATCATTGACAATCTTGTCACTTGGGTAGCAATGATGTGTTGCTAGACACCGCTCATTGCTTATGATCATAAATGTAATTTATGATCATTGCCAACGTGGTAAAAGTCTATTGGGTCGTACACATAGAGCTATTTGGATCATTAGAGTGCATGGGCTAATAATTTGGGTTTTGGTTTCACAATAATTTTGTATTAATAATGGGGCCAATAGTTGAGCCATCATTAAGCCCAAAATTAAAGCCTAATTGGATTAGGGCTTTGAAACCCATTAGGCCTAGAAGTTGAGTCTCACTATAAATACAACTTTTAGTGAGAAATTCACAGGTCTCCTTGCCCTAGCCTCCCAAAAGGACAGCCGCACTCTTCTCTTGCAATTCCTTAAAGGATGCAAGCTAGCACTGCGAGCGCAAGAGAAACAGATCTGCCGGGATGCGGTGGAAGCGTGGTGATCCCAAGAGGCATGTGTGGATACCGTAGAGAGCCTGAACACGTCAACTGCTTAGGTTTTGTGATTCGACTCTACAGTTGAGTGAGAGATCTCAACCAAAAATTAGGTATGAAAATTTTCGAACACCCGATTTATCCCATTTCACTTGGATCCTGGAGGGTTTTGGTTAAATTCCGCTGCTCTATTTGGCTCCCGAAACCTAATAGTGGTATCAGAGCTACTGGTGAAACCCTAAATCGGGATTGAATGTTGAATCGCATGATGTTATGTGTTTGGTTGCTTTCGGCCATGATTAATTAGATTGATTCATGATGCATGAAATCGGAACTCGTAATGAACATATGACATATATGAAGAAATGACACTAATTGGTTAATGAGATTAACCCAAAATTGATAGTTATAAGATACCTATAATGGATTAGGATTCTTGCAATAGTTGCAAAAACCCTAGCTTTGTTCGGATTCGGCCTGTTCGGGCACCAAAACTAAGGCATTTTTGGTGGCTCAAATAGAGGAATCTCGGGTGCCTACTTGCTCAAAATAAAAGATTTTGGGCTAAGCAATTATAAGACAATTTTTTGTGCCGGGGGGCGCTGCCCCCCACGCCCCCCGCAAAGGCGGCTCCCCTTAACCCCATCTACTTACCGATCAGTGGAACCATCACCCGCTGACCGGGCCAGCGGGACCGCCGTATGCAAAGCGCCACATAAATAAAAATTGGTTAATCAACACGCGAAAATTGGCATGCATTTTTGTTGAATGAGATTTGACATGATATGCTGATTGGTGTTTGAAGCATGGTGCATGGTTATAGCCCTTGATTGGTTGTACTAGTAAATACGGCCTGCGAGTCGTGCCTTCTCTTGTTACTCTCATTGTACATTCTCTTCTCACCTTACTCCCCTCGAATATAACTCGAGGTTTCTATTATTGATGTAATGGTGCATTATGGGATCATCCAAGGTGGTATGTCCAAGGATCATCCAAGGTGGTATGTCCAAGGAGGTGACAACAAAAGGGCAACCAAGAAAGGAAGAGAAGGAGCTTGTGAAGACCCTTTTCTTTTCTTAGGCTTTTATGATATTCTCATTGGCTTGAGAATATCGCATAGTTTGGGCTATAACCATGTCACGTTTATTTTCTTGTAAGCATGAGATGCATGTTTTATATTTGTATGTGATGCATGTATAAGACAACCGGAGATAACAAATTGGTGAGATCAAAAGAAAAATCCCTCAAACAAATATTAAGTCATTAAATGTGATGCCTTCCAAATGTTGGCACTCGTCAAGACTTTGATCAACATTAGGTGGGTTTGCCAAAGCAAAGCACCTATGTTCATCTTGGTAAGGCGCGATGGGATAATAGTGATATCCAAACTGCTAACTTTGGGTTCGACTTAACTAAGTCATCCTAATAGGATTAGGGACTTAGAGGCATAGAGTTGGGCTTAAGTTCATGAGATGAGCTTGGACAAGTGTTGTTCACCCAACTATCCAAGAGTTGCATGGCATAAGATGCAATTGGCAAGGAGTTGCCTACCTAAATAGCTGTAACTTGAGAGAAAAGCCAAAGCTGACTCAGGTTGTGGTCAAATATGGATCTTGGCCCACTAGAATACCTTAGCGCCGAGGTGTTCCGAAATAATATCGAGGGTTATTATTTTGAGGAAAATAGTGGGAGTATCGTTTAATAAAAGTCCTTATTAAATGAATTAAAATACATGACTCTTACACTGCATATTTACTGTTGTAGATAACCATGGCACAAAACACATCGACACTTTCGTTGCGATCGATCCTTGAGAAGGAAAAACTGAATGGGACCAACTTTCTCAAATGGTACCGAAACTTGAGGATAGTCCTCAAACAAGAGAGAAAGGCTTATGTCCTAGAGCAGCCCATTCCGAATGAGCCTGCTGCCACTGCTCCAAGAGCTGAAAGGGATGCTCACAAGAGGCATTCTGATGATGCTTTGGATGTTGCATGCCTCATGCTTATTACCATGGAATCTGAGCTTCAGAAGCAACATGAGAACATGGGGGCGTTCGATATGATCGAACATCTCAAAATGCTTTTCCAAGAGCAAGCTAGGCATGAGAGGTTTGAGACCTCTAAGGCATTGTTTCAGTGCAAGATGTCTGAGGGAAGTCCCGTGGGTCCTCATGTGCTCAAGATGATTGGGTACATTGAGAATCTTGAGAATTTGGGATTTGCTCTTCAGAAAGAGTTGGCTATTGATGTAGTCTTGCAATCGTTGCCTGAAAGCTACAGTCAGTTCGTCATGAACTATAACATGAACGACCTTGACAAGTCCCTCCCTGAATTGCTCAACATGTTGAGAACTGCTGAGCAAAACCTTAAGAAGGCTAAGCCCATTTTGATGGTTCAAAAGGGCAAGGGAAAGGGAAAAGCCAACAAGAAGAAGGATAAAGCTAATGGAAAGTCCAATGCTAATTCTTCTTCAGCTGCACTGAAACCAAAGGGTGGTGTGGCAAAGGAAGGGGAGTGCTTCCATTGTAAGCAACCTGGACACTGGAAGCGCAATTGCAAGCTCTATCTTGAAGAACTTGCTAAGGAAAAGGGAAGTAAGACTTCCACTTCAGGTATTTTTGTTATAGAGGCTAACTTTTCTACTTCCTCATCTTGGGTATTGGATACTGGATGTGGATCTCACATTTGTGCAAATGTGCAGGATCTAAGTAGAAGTAGAAGATTGGCCCGAGGTGAAGTGGACCTACGTGTTGGAAATGGAGCAAGGGTTGCTGCCTTAGCCGTAGGGACTTATGTTCTCACTTTACCTAGTGGATTAGTTTTAGAATTAGACAACTGCTACTTTGTGCCTACTATTAGTAGAAATTTGATTTCTGTTTCTTGTTTGGACAAGAAAGGTTTTTCATTTATAATAAAGGACAAATGTTGTTCTATTTATTTGAATGAAATCTTTTATGGTAGTGCTCAACTTAGCAATGGGTTGTATGTTCTAGACCTCGAAGATCCAATCTATAATGTGAATACCAAGAAGGTCAGATTAAATGATTCAAACCCGACCTATCTCTGGCACTGTCGCTTGGGCCATATAAATGAGACCCGCATATCCAAGCTCCATAAGGATGGACTCTTGGACTCATTTGATTTTGAATCATATGAGACATGTGAGTCATGTTTGTTGGGCAAGATGACCAAAGCCCCATTCACAGGGCAAAGTGAAAGGGCTAATGACTTACTAGGACTCATACATAGTGATGTATGTGGCCCTATGTCTACACAAGCTAGAGGAGGTTTCCAATACTTCATTACTTTCACTGATGACTTCAGCAGATATGGCTATGTGTATCTTATGAGACACAAGTCAGAATCCTTTGAAAAGTTCAAAGAATTCAAGAATGAAGTAGAGAATCAACTCGGGAAGAGTATCAAAGTGCTTCGATCAGATCGAGGTGGAGAGTACTTGGATCGAGAATTCCTTGACTATCTGAAGGAGTGTGGTATAGTATCACAACTCACTCCACCAGGTACACCTCAATGGAATGGTGTATCTGAAAGGAGAAATCGAACTCTGTTAGACATGGTTCGCTCTATGATGAGTCAAGCTGACCTTCCAAACTCCTTTTGGGGACATGCTCTAGAGACAGCCGCTTTTACACTAAACCGAGTTCCATCTAAATCGGTTCAAAAGACACCATATGAGATATGGAGTGGGAGGCGTCCCAATTTGTCTTTTATGAAGATTTGGGGCTGTGACGCTTATGTGAAACGTCAATCCTCTGACAAACTAGGGCCCAAATCTCAAAAATGCCTTTTTGTTGGGTATCCCAAAGAAACAAAGGGTTACTATTTCTACAATCCTTCTGAGCAAAAAGTGTTTGTTGCTCGAACTGGTGTCTTTTTAGAGAAAGAGTTTATCTCTAAAGAAACTAGTGGGAGGAAAGTAGAACTTGAAGAAATTCAAGAACAACAAGGAGACATCGAACCTGAAATGGAACCTGAACAGACACCACAAGATGTTGTGGTTCAAGAGTCTGTTCCTGTAGCACAGAGCCCACGTAGGTCTGGTAGGATTCGGCGTGAGCCCTGAGAGATATGGATTTCTCATGACTCACACTGGTGATGTGATGCTCATGGATCAGGATGAGCCCACAACCTACCAACAAGCTATGTCGGGGCCTGACTCTGAGAAGTGGCTAGTGGCCATGAAATCCGAGATGGAATCCATGTATGAAAACCAAGTATGGACTTTGGTTGACCCACCTGAAGGGGTAAAACCCATAGGGTGCAAATGGGTTTTCAAGAAGAAAACTGACATGGATGGTAATGTGATTACCTTTAAGGGACGATTGGTTGCAAAAGGTTTCAAGCAAATTCATGGTATTGACTATGATGAAACTTTTTCACCAGTTGCTATGCTTAAATCCATCCGAATTTTGTTTGCTATTGCTGCACACTATGATTATGAGATATGGCAAATGGATGTCAAAACTGCATTCCTAAATGGAAAGCTACTTGAGGATGTGTACATGACACAACCTGAGGGTTTTGTCACTCCTGAGAATGCCAATAAAGTGTGCAAGTTGCAAAGGTCCATTTATGGACTGAAGCAAGCTTCTCGAAGTTGGAATCTTCATTTTGATGAAGCAATCAAAGAGTTTGGTTTTATCAAAAATGAAGATGAACCTTGTGTCTACAAGAAGGTTAGTGGGAGCGCTATTGTCTTCTTGGTGTTGTATGTAGATGACATACTACTCATCGGGAATGACATTCCTGAGCTACAGTCTGTGAAGACTTGGCTAGGGAAATGTTTCTCTATGAAGGACTTGGGTGAAGCAGCCTATGTGTTAGGCATCAGGATCTATAGAGATAGATCTAGAAAGCTTCTTGGCCTAAGTCAAAGTACATATATTGACAAGGTGCTAAAGAGGTTTAGCATGCAAGATTCCAAGAAAGGATTCTTGCCCATGTCACATGGTATAACTCTTTCTAGATCTCAGTGTCCGAGTACACCCGAGGAGAGAGAGCGCATGAGTAAGATTCCATATGCCTCAGCAATTGGATCTATCATGTATGCCATGATATGTACTCATCCCGATGTCTCATATGCCTTGAGCATGACGAGTAGGTACCAATCGAACCCCGGTGAGAGTCACTGGACAGCTGTTAAGAACATCCTTAAGTACTTACGAAGGACTAAGGATGCATTCTTGGTCTTTGGAGGTGAAGATGAGCTCGTTGTAAGGGGTTACACCGATGCAAGCTTCCAATCCGATAAGGATGATTTTAGATCGCAATCTGGTTATGTGTTTTGTATTGGTGGTGGTGCTGTGAGCTGGAAGAGTTCAAAGCAAGAGACAGTAGCTGACTCTACAACAGAATCTGAGTACATTGCCGCCTCTGATGCTACGAAGGAGGCAGTTTGGATCAAGAAGTTCATCACTGAACTTGGAGTGGTTCCAAGCATTGCATTACCGACCCGATAGAGCTCTATTGTGACAACAATGGAGCAATCGCACAGGCTAAGGAACCTCGATCTCACCAGCGATCCAAACACATACTCCGACGCTATCATCTCATCAGGGAGATCATCGAGAGGGGTGATGTAAGGATATGCAGGACTTCGACAGACAGCAACATTGCTGATCCACTGACAAAGCCCCTTACGCAGCAGAAGCATGATAGCCATTCTAGGTCCATCGGTATTAGATACATGGATGATTGGCTTTTAGTGCAAGTGGGAGATTGTTAGTGTTGTGCCCAAAAGGCCAATCATGAGATGATTGTATTTTTTGCACATTGAGTCATGATATTTTATTAAGGCATTAATCCAGCAATTATGTTTGTTGTTTTGTTTCTGCGTAACTTAACAAACATAATTGTAACCCTAGAATAATGATATTCTTCAAATGTCCCTAGTCTAGTATTATTGTGGAGCGGGTTGCAATAATACATAACGACTAGCATATGTGGAGACTAATATGAGATATGTAGTCTACATATGGGTACAAGTTGGAGAACTTGTGTACTGGACCGACCCACCATGAGAACACTACATGGATCGTTATATGAGTGTCATAAGTGATTCTCATAGTGATCATGGTATATGTAGTCCTTCGACCTAAGATCATCAAGGTTCCCTACATGTGAGTCACATACTTTGATACTTTCCTTTGTTGCTCGTAACTGAGTGAACTTGAAGGAGGTCATTGGGTATGTCACATATCATGCGGAGGGATTTGTATGATCAAGATGGGATTTGTCCCTCCTATGTAACGGGAGTGATATCTTCGGGCCCCTTGATAGAGTAAGACTTAGAAAAATGCATGGCCATGCTCGGATGAGTTGATATACGATATCAATGTCATCAGTTTAAGTTGGTCTACTCGGTAATCAAGAAACCAAAGATTGGGCTATACGAGAGTGACACATTCCATGTCTCGTGCTTAGTCTTGATATCTTGGACAAAGGGACAATGGCATATATCGGTGATGATCATAAAGGTTTAGTCGAATCATCGACAATCTTGTCACTTGGGTAGCAATGATGTGTTGCTAGACACCGCTCATTGCTTATGATCATAAATGTGATTTATGATCATTGCCAACGTGGTAAAGAGCCTATTGGGTCACACACATAGAGCTATTTGGATCATTAGAGTGCATGGGCTAATTAATTTGGGTTTATGGTTTCACAATAATTTCATATTAATAATGGGCCCAATAGTTGAGCCATTATTAAGCCCTGAAATTAAAGCCTAATTGGATTAGGGCTTTGAAACCCATTAGGCCTGGAAGTTGAGTCTCACTATAAATACAACTTCTAGTGAGAAATTTATAGGTCTCCTTGCCCTAGCCTCCCAAAAGGATAGCCGCACTCTTCTCTTGCAATTCCTTGGAGGACGCAAGCTAGCACTGCGAGCGCAAGAGAAACGCATCTGCTGGGACACTGTGGAAGCGTGGTGATCCCGAGGGCTCCTGTGGATACCATAGAGAGCTTGAACACGTCAACTGTTCAAGTTTTGTGATTCGACTCTACAGTTGAGTGAGAGATCTCAACCGAAAATTAGGTATGAAAATTTTCGAACACAACACACTCTGTTTACCCCGTTTCACTTGGATCCTGGAGGGTTTTGGTTAAATTCCGCTACGCTGTTTGGCTCCCGAAACCCAACCTCAGTATTCCCCCTTAGAACTACTTGGACTCCCTCCTGCAACAAAGGTTGAGTTTGAAATCAAGTTGATACTAGGAGCTAATCCTGTGTCTATAGCCCCATACAAAATGGCCATTCCTAAAATGCAAGAGTTGAAGAAGCAACTAGATGAGTTGCAAGAAAAATGTTTCAATAGGCTTAGTGTGTCGCCTTGGGGGGCACCTGTGTTGTTTGTCAAGAAGAAAAATGGAACCTTAAGGTTATGCATAGACTACCGAAAGCTCATTGCATTAACCATCAAGAATAAGTACCGCCTCCTTAGGATTGAAGATCTCTTAGATCAATTAAAGGGAGCTAAAGTGTTTTCTACGTTAAATCTTAGGTCAGGGTACTTCCAATCGAGGGTTAAGGAGGAAGACATACCTAAAACTGCTTTCAAAACTAGGTATGGTCATTTTAAGTACACTGTAATGCCATTTGGCCTGACAAATGACCCAGCCTTCATAATGAATCTTATGCAAAGGGTGTTTAAGGCCTACTTGGATCAACTTGTTGTAGTGTTTATAGATGACATACTAGTGTACTCAAAAGATGAGGAAACCCACCAAGTGCATCTGAGATTGGTGCTTAACTTGCTTAAGAAGCATGAGCTGCATGGGAAGCTAAGCAAGTGCAACTTTTGGACCACTGAGGTGGAGTTCCTAGCCC
>SMDT01001927.1:0-61859 GCA_005392925.1 Aquilaria sinensis | reverse complement strand
TTAAATAAAAAATGAAATAAATAACAATTTGAATTAAATAGTAATTGTAATTAAACAAAAATTGTATTAAATAACATTTAAATTTAAAAAAGGTCCCCATGTAGGGACTAAACTTGTAGTCACTACTTCTAAGGCATCCCACAATGTTCTTGACTAAATCTTGACTAATTATGTAGTTATCATGTGCAGTCAAGATGCAGTCGCGATTCTGTAATTGCTAGGGAAAATCCAATTGCTCTCTTCAATCACTGCCCATTCATGAATGTAAATATTTTGCGACTATAATGTGATTGGGATGATAGCCACTATCTTGCATCTATTCGCGAATGTAAATATTTCGTGACTATAATGCGATTGGGATGGTAGCCACTATCTTGCATCTATATTGTAGTATTGTGTCCCACAATGTTCCCAACTGAATTTTGATTGACTTTGTTGGTTATCATGTGCAATCAAGATGCATTTGCTATTCTATAGCAATTAGGGAAAATTCAACTACTCTCTTCAATCACTACCCAATTGAGAATGTAAGTACTTAGCAACTAAAATGTGATTGGGATGACAGTTGTTATCTTGTATCCATCTTGTAGTGTTATATAAAATTGAATTATTAATGTATAATTTGGTAATTTATTGTATAAATTGATATCCAAATATGTGAAATTATTTAAATATGATTGTTTCTGCAAAAAATATATAGATAATACATTTTTTTTAATAATTACCATATTTATCATATTATCTTTATTTATTTTCTTTGTATTACTTCTTCAAATAAATTTAAATTTAAATTCTCTAAATAAAAAAATATATATCTCTTATCTTTTCAATCTTGCCGAACTTAATTAACTCATACTTACCTAAAAAGTGGAGCACTGTTATCTTTAATAGTTTCTTTTAGTTGGTGGACATATATCATGAGCATATTAGACTCTAAGGTGAGAATGTCATAATCTCACATCATTTGGATAAAGTCATTAAAATGAAAGAAGAGACATACATCTCTCTTTGTTTGGATACATTCACTAAAAAGCATGATGGATGTAATTTTATTGTCATTACAATTTTACACTGACTTTAGCTATAAACCTATTTAATAAATTATACAGTTTTAAAAGTTTTTATTTCAAAGGGAGTGCCAAGACCTGATGATATGAATGGATGAGGGTTGGAGATGGAGGCGTCGGTCCAACACTTGGTGACAAGGGGGCACGACGGATGAGCGTCTATGGCATCGAAGAAGTAGGTGAGGCTCGAGAGTGGTTCTAATTTGCTTGAGAAGAGTTTCGATGGTGTGCTAGTGGCGTACGACAACAGATCAAATACAACTGGCATCTGGCAACTCTGCGAACAATGAGGCTTCTCGGCGGCTCTGGGGTGTCCGGTGAAGAAGTTAGGTTGACTGATGGAGGGGCTGTTGAGGAAGGCGGCGAGCGGACGATGAAGCGCAGAGGAGATGAGATTTCGAGTTAGCCCGGCCGCAAGAACGAACAGAAGATCATTGTGACACCATCAGCCGCTTTACATAATGACGGTAATCTTTTCGACGTCAAACGGACGGCTTGTCGGGTATTGGGGGAGTGTGCGGTGCTCAATGAATCTGGGAAATCTAATTGTCTCGGGAAGTATAGCCGTGTGAATGAAAAAATAATTGAGTTGCTTGGGGAAAAAAGAAATTCGTGTTGCAGGTGAAGTGGAGAAAGGCATTATTAGGGTGTGTGATGCCTTTATGGACTAGATTTGTGATGGGCCAATTAAATCCATGCCTGAGTTTGCTGGCCAATCAATTTATGGTGGGCTTATTAAAGGAAAAGAGAATCTTACTTTGAAGACATTAGATGGGTGCGAAGAATTGGCATTGAGTATTTTGGAGTATTTTGACAAGATAAAAAATCAAAGAAAGACACGAAAAATGATGAGTTCAAGGTCAAAAGGTTCAACTTTAACAAACAAATTGAAAAGATTAGAATGAGGAATTAAGTCTGAAAAAAGAGTTTCGTGATCTGACTAGTTTTTTTCTATCCTCCAATTTAGGATTTCGTTCATTAGTATGTTGCTTGCTTTGGGGATTTGTCAATTGCTAGGGTTTTGGCCTATTTTCCTTTGTTCTAGGGTTACTCTTTTTTGTTTGATTCAGTTTTTTTGTCCTTGAGATGTTTTGGCTATGATGTTCCCTTTTTAGGTCCTTCGTTTAGGGGTTTGCTTCTTGTTATTGGGCTCTTTAGGTTTTAGGTTCTAGGGTCATCATCTTTTTCTTTAAGATGATACTTGTATCTCAATTTTACTTCTTTACATTTTAATAATTTTTTCCTTTGCTAATAAAAAAAAATAAAAGAAGTGAAAGTAGTGCAATTATGCTCAAAAGTCGACAACCAAATTAAAAAAATAAGTTATAAACCATAAGTAATAAGCAACATTTGAAAAAATTTAGAATCTGAGACTATGAACAAGACAAGAACATAACTTTAGGCCCTTCTAGCCAATAAGGTAAAGCTTATCTCACAAAAGAACAAATCAAGTTTTAATATATGTTCGTTGCCTCCACAATAACAATAATCAATTACAAGCAACAGCTCCACTTGAGAGAATGTCTTTTTCTTTTTCTCTTTTTATCTCTATCTCTCCACTTGAGAGAATTTTTTTTTCTTTATCTTCTCTGCCTAGTACTTGTCACTATACCACCAAAACTACTATTACTACATGTTGATAATGTCTGCCATTGTGTTACTCCAGAAAGTTACCTAAAAGGGAATAGGAACATCTAATTCTTCATCGATCTATGGCATACACATGGCATGAACAATATGAAGCTTGTGAGTAATTCCATTGCCACTGGCCTCGATTTTGATTGGGCATATTCTTTCTTCAACAACCAGCCGACAATGTTAAACCTTATAGGTATTGGCATTGGACTTTTACTAGACTCATGAGCAATTTGGCAATTTTGAGAATGACAAATTTTAGGGGGATTCCATCAAATCTTTTCCTTTGAATTTGTTCGATTTAAATGGATTGTCAAATAAGTTTGTTAAAGGATTAGAGGGGAAAGCGTCCTACCCCTTATTAATCTTCCCTCCATGTTTCTTCCCATCCAAATGTGGAGTAAATGAGGTATATCCTCCATATTCCACTCGTTCTCCTCTATTCAAATAGGGACATAAATAATTCTGAAGATGTCCTAGGCCTAAACTTTCAAAACTTGCATCTTTTCTAGCAACCCATTACGTCTAAATGACATTTTTGGCAACTCGCTCCTGCCACAACAACACCATTACACCAACACTGTTACTACTAAACATAATTATTGTTTGTCTATATTAGATCTAGAAAAGTCTACCATGAAACATCACTTATAACCTTGCACCATGGTCTCTGCCGCCTAACCTTAATTGAGGATACTTTTCACTATTATAGACAATTTAGGCCATTACTTCCCCTATCCTACCACTGAATTATGTAAATCAATTAATATACTCACTAATTTGATGATCCATCATCCTAAAACCAAACCTGGAATTCAACTCAAGCTCATTCCAATTGATTTGAAACATAACTTAGAGATATATATAGAGAAGTATAGACTTCATACCACTAGCAAGTTGTGTCTGCACCACATCTACTATGATACACACATGTTTAAAATGCGTATTTTATGATTTGGACAAACACATCTCCATGGTATTTCAAACACATTTGGCAAAGAAAATAGAATACATTTGTCTATTGTTTCATACACATCTTTATTCTTTATGGCATGTGGTTCTATATTTTTAGTAATGTCATAGAGTCTATAAAGTATATGTATTCTTCATGCTATTTTAGACACATTTAGAAAAAAATTTAAACTTACTTATTATTTCAAATACGTCTTCATTTTTATGACTTGTGATTCTATACTCTCAATTATGTTGCAGTGAAAGTGTATAAACACAATTACATGTTACTCAACACATTTGGCATAAAATTTAAAAAAACATTTTATTATTATTTCAAACTCAAATTTATTTTATAAATTAAAATTATTAAAAGGGAGAAAATATTCCTTAAAAAATTAATTAAATAAAAAATGTTTACATATAAATATAAATGTGTACACAATTCTAACTAGATGTTTATTGTCATAAGTAAACTAAATATCCTCAAATGTTACAAAAGTGTAGAGCAGCATGGGTGTCTAGCTAGAATGCAAACATGTGTCATGACAACTCTTACAATGTGCATAATCAAAAGTCAGAGTTAGACCATGAAGCATTAGTCTCAAAGTTGGGCAGTGAAGGCATGTTGAGAGGTGGCTGCCAGTGTTCCAAGATGGGCTTTTTCTAGGTTTGATGTTAGGAAACAACAATTGTGTTAAGTGGCGGTTTTGGCATAATAATGTTAATGCAATGGAACAAAGCATTGGTAAAGCCTTCTAAAGGTGATGATTAGTTGGAAAAGGCCTGAACAACACGAATTTGGCCTTAGAGCATTCCCGTAAAATGGATAGCAATGGAGGACAAGAGCTAGTGCCGCCATTGGCATCAATGAAGGGTTTTTGGTGGAAGAGGAAAAAGTTTGTCAATGCGGCATGTTGACACTCAATTTTTTTCTGGGCATTGATTGTTGTTTCATTTTAGGCTAGAAAAATTAGTTTATGCGGCATCTTCATTTTCAGGGAAATTTGGTCAATTTTGAAGACATTTGGGTCATTTTGTCATTTTAGGGTTAATTAGTCTAATCACATTTAAGTTAGGTTGTTATTTCAAGTTATAGATTTTTACGAATTTAAAGTGGTCATATAATGTAGAAATAAGAACCAATTTAGTTTAGGTACTAATTTGGCGTCCTAAAAATCTTTTATGGTTAGTTTAGGTAAAACAGAGGAGTTTGGTATGAATTGGAGGTTTTTTGAAGGTTCTAGGCCAAAAAAATGTAAATTTTGGGTCAAATCTGTCAAGCTCAACAAATTTGAGGTAAATCTGGCAAATTTATAAAGATCTGGGAAAATCTAAGCATTTTACAAAGTTTTGGGCCAATTTGACAAATCCTAGAAGGTTTTGGTTGACTTGCAATTTCGTATAAAGTCAGGGGCAAGATTAGCATTTGAAAGTTTTTCTGGACTTAAACTAGTATTTAGAATAGATTGCATCCTAGTTGATTTAAACCTCTAAAAACTTGATTTTGATAAGATTTAATCTCAAATTTGGTTGTTAATCACTTCCATGATATTGGAACTATGAATAGGGGTCATTTATTCAAGAAAACGTAAGAAAAGGGGGAGAAATTCGCCAACCCTAAGCTCCTATCTGAAAAAGGAAAACTGCAACCTTTAGCCCCTATCTCGCCTCTCTCATCCCCAGAAGGCCCAAACCTTTTCTACCTGCAGCCATTACCTCCCGACGCCCCTGGTCGCCATCGTCGGCCTTCATCTGCCTCCCCCGCTTTGCTCAACGCCGCGCCGCCTTCTCCATCGGTTTTTCCATCGCCGTTAGTCCCGTAGCAGATGAGAAAGGAGAAGAATCGGGGCCACACCCGTCGCGGTCTCCTCTTCGATTCTCCACCACAGGCGTCGCAGGCCGTCTTCCTCCCACCTCCTGAGTCGCCGCCTCCTCTCGTCCAAATCCCAGGTCACTGGTCACGCCAACCGCCGCCGGAGACGGAGAATTGAAGACGAACCCGTTTCCAAACCGTGAACCCGACCCGTTTTATCCGGATCCAACCCATCAATATCTTTGTTGGACCAAAATGTTTTAGAACTCTTATATTAACAATTAAAACTAAGAATATGGATGTAGCTACTAATAAAAATTCAATTTGTATCATTTATTAAGTTTATTATAAAGTTATGTATACAACTATAGACCTAAAAGCTAAGATTCCTCTAATCAAAGATGAAACCGTTATTTTTTAAGCTAACACTCAAAATTTATTTGTTCATAGTCCAAAAAAAACTTAAATGGAATGAAAATTTAAAGCCGGAGAGATGAGATCTAAATAATATAATTTCTCATTAACCTCTTGAAAATATGTCTCAAAGACATCTATTTTTAAACAAGTTGACGGATCAATAAGTGTAGATTTTTCAAATTATTTTTCTCAAATTAAATTTAGTCAATATGAAACGTCTAGACTTTCAACTAGTGGATCAAGAAAAAAAAATTGAAATAGAAAGGCCCAAACCCATATTACCAATATCTTTAACCTTGATTAGAAATCCTATAAATTATATAGAAATCCTATAAATTATATTGATCCAATAATTCCAAATTTAAATACACTAATAGTTATTCCTAGACGAAATATTCATCCTCAAGATTTAGCGTCTCAAAATAATAAACATGTTCTAACAGACCTTTTACAAGTTGATTTTTCAAATCAAATTCCAAAATAAATTTATAAAGTTCTTGAGCCTTCAAATCAACCTCAAAATTTAGAAATAAACAATCAATTAGATAATAATAATAATAATAATAATAATAATAATAATAATAATAATACCTCTCCTCAATTATCACAAACTCAATCTCAAATGGAATTTTATTTTGCAATCAATATGATTTCATATGAATGAATTATTGAAAAAGGGATTAGTTTGATATTACAAATAATGAAAAAACGTGAATGGTTTTTTAATAATTTTGAAAGTCCATAAATGGTACAAATTAAAGAATATGGTATGAAAATATGAGATAATTAAAGACTAATATTGTTTTTTTTCCACATGGTTTCCAATTTATTGTTCAAATTATAAGATTGAATTTTTTTTTCAAATTTAAATCCAGTAAATTAGGCTACTAGAGCTTGGACCACTTCAGATAATAAGAAAGTCATTTCTGTCTATCCTTCAAAAGAATCTTTTATTTTTTAAGTACAAAATACTCAATTGATTGCTAGTCATTTTAAACAAATTTCTTATGCATCAGAAGATGAACCTATAAACAATAGAGATATAATTAATGTTAAAAATCAGAATAATTATACAAATCAATCCCTGATTACTATAGCAAAACAAGTAAATAAAATTGAACCTGTAGTTAATGACATTCAAACTTCCAATAATACTAAAACTTTTACTTTTTCAGTATTCTTTCAAAAGGAAGATAGGAAATTAAAGTCTCAAGAAAGTAATTATTTTAAATTGTCCCAACCTTTATTCAAACCTTTTGAATTAGATGAGGATATTAAAAAAAGCAATAATGACTTGTTAAAAGATATTCAAAACCAGTTAAAATCCTTAACTCTTAAAATTTAGACCTTCAAGTTCAGGAAAATTGAAATAAATATGATATCTTCATAAAATAATATAAATATATTAGAAGAACAATTTCGAGATGAACCTAATATAATAAATAAAGTTCTTGGGATAGACACTAGATGTATTCAAATAACAAAAAATTATTTTCCAAGACCAACTCCTCATGAAGTCATGATATATAATATAAAGAGCCTTATATGAATCAAGTTGTCTATATGGTATTGGAATTCTAGAATGAAATATTGATGTATGTAGTGAATATCAAATACTCAATATATTCAAAAATTATAAATCTGAAGGAAAAACTGACCCTCAAACGGCAAAATTATTAGTAGTAGAATTTTCTGGCCAATTAAAAGGTTGGTTAGATTATGATATAAAACCAGATGAAGAGGAAAAATTATGAACTGCTACAAAATAAGTAATCAAAGAAAAAAATGGTTAACAAATTCAAACTAATAAACCTAATTCTGTCAATACTTTAATATTTGGAATAACTAGAGCATTTATAGAAGATCTAAAATAGCTTTGAGATAAAAGTTTCGAAATGTTGATCAATTTTGATATGTCCAAAATTATATGATTTTAGAAGTTATAAAGACATCTTTTTGACCAAATTATATACAATAAATGATTGTGGATCATCTATTTGGAAAGAAAGAGTTATCATAGGATTACCAAAACTGTTTGCATAAAAAGTCAAAACTAGAATAAGAAATGAACATAATCAAACTCTACCATATAATGAGTTAACATATGGACAATTGGCTAGTTATATCATTATGGAAGGATTAAGTCTTTGTAATGATATAAAGTTAAAAAACAAAATAAAAAATGAATTTGCACAAGGAAAATGAGAATTATGAAGTTTCTATACTCAATATGGGTATGAAAAAATTGTTGCCCTTTTATCCAAACATAAGAAAAAATTTAGAAAAAATCAAGAGACTTTTAGAAAATGTGAATATAGAAGAGAAAAATATTCCAAAAAAAAGTCAAATAAACCATATAAGAAAAAATCAAACAAACAATATTACAGAATTAAAGCCCCTATTTGTTACAAATGCAAAAAAGTAGGACATTATAAAAATGAGTGCAAAATGAAGAATAAAATTAATAGTTTAGATATATTAGAGAAATTAAAATAACAAATGACTAATCTTATTTTATCTTACTCAAAATCTAATTCAAGATCAAAAGATAGTTATAAACAATAAGAAATTAATTCTGACTTAGAATTGGAACTAAATGCAATAATAACTTCTTTAGATATTGAAGGCTTAAACTCAGAAGATTATGGATTAGAAGAATGTTAGTGTTCAAATATAAATATGATTACCTTTAGCAAATCAAAATTGTATGAAATAATTATGAAAATTGAAGATCTTCAAGTTCGTAAAGAATCATTAAAAAAATTAAGAGATTTGATTGTCCAATAAAATAAAGGTTTAGATATAGAGCCATATAAAATTTCAGATATTTGCAAAAGGTTTAAGAAAGAAAGAACTTCTACTATTCAAGATCTTCATAAAGAAGTAAAAGAGATTAACAAAGAAATTCAAGAACCTAAATTAGAAAATCAAGTTTTCAAGCAGAAAATTTTAGAATTAGATCTAAAAGAAATTCTAAATAAAAATGAAAACAAAGAATCAGCTTCTAAAGAATTAGAACCTAAAAACAAAGGTATAGTCATTCAGGAACCACAAAATGAAGAATTTATAAGTATAATTTTAAAAATTCATTACCATAAATGGTATGTTTTAAATGATTTAATTGTTAATAATGAATATCATAATAAAACTACAGCTTTGGTAGATACTGGAGTTGATCAGAATTGTATTAAAAAAGAAATAATTCTTACAAAATTTTATGAAAAAACTACTCAAGAACTTCATTTTGATAATAGATCAAAATTGTATTAAAAAAGAAATAATTCTTACAAAATTTTATGAAAAAACTACTCAAGAACTTCATTTTGATAATAGTTCAAAACATGATGTTAAATATAAACTTAGTAACGTCAAGAGTTTTAATTCTGGTGTTTATTTCAAAATGCCTTTTATATTAATAAAAAATGTAAACACTAATACTATTTTAGGAACTCCCTTTATCTATTAATAGATACGAAAGCAGGAAGAATGACAATATAGACACTTCCTGCTCTCATTTTTTTAATTCAATTGTTACTTTTAAGCCATGTGGACTTTCAAATAAAATTTTTCTTTTTTACCCCAAGTGAATACTACGTGTCATTTATATAAACAGTTATTAAATTTACCTCTTCTTTAATTTAACCCCCCATTACTTCCTGTTCTCCCCTTTTTGGCGGCATAGTTATTATTTTTAACTACTTCTAGCCACTACTTTTGGGAGTTAAATAAGTCGTGGCTACTACTTCCCAAATTAAAATCATGCACACTACTCCACTAAAACTGTCGATTACAATGTTCGGTTACATTTTCTATATTCATATAAATATATTAACACAGTCCACTAACATCAGAACACTTCTAGCAAGAAAAAAAAGTTATTCCTGAAGAGTTAATTACAGTGTTCCAGCAGCTGTTCGCCTCCGGTGCATCACTTCTTATCGTGTCTGCAAACAAATGGGTGATTTTTGCAGCTTCAGTATGTGATAACCAGAAAATTATAGTACCAAATATGAGGAAACTTACAGTTTTTCCTTCAATTGCAGTGTTGACTTCATCTGTGGAAGGAACAAAAGTGGCCGAAAACAACATCCTAAAGCAGGTTGGTTCCCTAATCAATTTCAGCTTCCTTCTGAAACGAAGACCATCAGTCAACAATCACTTTCATTTCTCTCATATTCATTCATATTTTTTAAAACTGCAGAGTAAATTGTCTTCTCCTCTACATTTTGGACACCTGCTCCTCAAGATATCTTTGCTACACTATCAGGTTCATTCTAAAAAATTACTGCGGCCATTTTTCTGGTTTCCTGAAATGTTTATTCCATGAACTGTGGCAATTGGATGGATGCTATGCTTTTGTCTTTTATGTTAGAATGTTAGTGTTAATTATTTTAAGGAATTTAGGAAACAAAACTTACATTCTACCTCATCAACTATCTGTTCCTTGTGAAAAGCTTAGTTTGAAGAGTGCAATGTGGTTTAATTCTTTATGAAATTCACAATTCTCACACACTGAAAACTCAGCATTTATTACGTATTTTTTCCAATTTCTACCAGCAGTAAATGCTTCAGAAAAAAGGCCTTAAACTTTCTCATCTGATATGTTTTTTTCATGTTTCATAAAAATAGTTTGAGGAGTGCAATGTGGTTCAATTCTTTATGAAATTCACAATTCTCACACACTGAAACTCAGCATTCATTACGTATTTTTTCCACATTCTAGCAGCAGTAAATGCTTCAGAAAACCATGCCTTACACTTTCTCATCTCACATGTTTTTTTCATGTTTCACAAAAAGATTTAAGTGCTAAAACGGCTTTTCACGCAGAATGGAAGTCATTTCAATCCCTATGGTTCATACCCTCGGCTATTTGTGCACTAAGCTCAGAATTGAGTCTCCGGCATACTCACTTGCCCTAGAGAGTAACAAATTTAAGTATATTGTGAATGTGCAACTGGGTAAGCTGCCTGGTGGTGAGAATAATATTGTTAAGGTCAAAGGGTTACTCTCTACAAAGGTACACATGGCTAAGGAATCAACAGCTAGGGCTGCAATAATTAGGGTCAAGAATTTTTATAAATTCTCTGTGGATGATGTGAACTTTGATGATTCGGTGGACATGAAGGAGAAGCTTAAAGAAACATCATGGGAGATTGATGGACTAAAGTGTGAACTACAGTTGCAGCAGTATAACCAGCAGTGTATGAAGACTTATTGGCTGGAGCAAGTCAGGGATCTACATTCACAGGTTTTTGTGCTTAAGGCGCAGCTTAATCAGGTTAACCCAGCAGAGGGGAGCACTTCAGCAACTGTGGAGTCAAACCCGGAGGAGGATAATGGCATGTAGGACTTAGGTTTTCAAATTTGGATCAAGAAATGTTATTCCATGTCTTACCAGTATTTTTAGTTTTCTGTAATTCTAATTTCCAGTCAGTTATGTTTTCGACATTTGCTTTGCTCCTATGTTTACCCTATGTTGCTGAATGTTATTGTTTTCATTGTTGATTTATTCGCCAAATCTTACAATTTTTAAACTTTTTTTTTTGTCATTCTGAAAAAATAGAACCACATTGCACTGTTCTTACTCAGTTTCCCCCCAAAAATGGAAGTTAGGTCATAGGTATAGTATGCTAAATCTAGGTAAATATATATATATAGTTTGTGCTGTGATCAGGTTAATTAGAAAAATTCCATATATGTATCTTAAGAATACAATCTCTCTGTTTTATTGGCCTTCTCCCCTATTTAGGACACTTTTGCTACTTTGCTGTTAATTATGTTTCTTTCTCTGGGCATAGGGATTCCATTTAGTTAACTACACATTCTCTGTCTACTGTTTGTCCTTACCAATTTCTCAGCAAAAAAGTTTAGAATTCTTTTAACCAATATTTCTATTCAAAAAAAATGGAACCATATTCCAGTCATCTTACTTTTAATGGAACTATTAAAAAACATGATTCGTTTGCATTTTAGAATAACATATCTTAATTTATTCAAAGTCAAAGTTTAGAATTTTACTACCTAGGCTTAGCTCAGTTCCTTGAAACCAAATCAACAAAGTAAGAGATATAGCAAACATGATTAACTTAGATAGGCGGTTGAATAACTATGAATAGGAACATTGCTTTTGTAGAGAATACCTCATTGCCTAGACTTGGCTCACGCTTTGTTTGGTCGGACTAGTTTAGCCATCCCTTCTGCCTCTTACAAGTTGCCTCTGTCAGTGTTTTCTTTGGCCTATAAGAATCCCGTCTTCGCTAAAATAACTGAGAAAAAAATAGAACATTAGGATGCTTAAAATAGAACATTAGGATGCTTAAAACTTCATATATATACATGTGCTCAAGCACAAACACAGGCAAACTATCGCTTCATTTATCTTGGGACAGTTTCTTTAGATGGCAAACTCCATTGCATGGAAGCAGATTTTTTTTTTTTAAGAACTGTCACTAGGTTTTTTAAAGGCAGAAATGCTATATGTGTCATCTGATAGATGCATGTGCATGCATGTTATCTGCAAAAGTTGAGTAAAACAGCATCCAATCATTCAAATAAGCCAGATCCTGAAAATAACTTGGCAACACGAAATGCAGTCAAAATTACCTAAGCGTCTCCTCAGATTCTCTTTGCTTCTATATCTTAGTTGTTCGCCTTCAGGGTCTGCAAGCATTACAATCTGAAGAACCTCCCCATCCATGCCCCAAGCATCAAGTTATTCAAGAAGTTGGATTTATCACAGTTACAAATGGATAGAATACTTTATCGATCAAGAGATAAATTGTACTTCTTCAGATAAAGAAAACATACCACTGCCCCTTCACCAACTAACAATTGGGCATGCAAGTGACGTGCCAGCTTTTTCCACAACCCTTCAGTCTTAGATATTCTGACAGTGACCACCGAAACCTGAAGTTCAGCAACATAATGGGTCAAAAGATATTCACCCTTTTTGAATCCATATCCATCACCATCATCTTCAAACAGAGAACCATGAGCTGTCCCTGCAAGTTTTTATAGCTTCAGAACAACACTAATAGAATAGTGAAACACGCAAAAGCATACATACGACCAAAAAAATATATGCAGTTGTAAATGGACACAAACCCTCCTTGCCACAAAAGGTAAGAATCTGAGAAAATTTTCTGAACTCAATGCACAAGGTATGTAAGAAGATAAACAATCAGCCAAAAGCCCTCTTAAGCGTACAAACACATTGGAGTTTCCTGGATTAGTAAACATTTATCTAAAGCATCTTCCTCTCTAAAATGCACGGTGGTAATGCATCCTCTTTCCAGTTTCAGTATAGTGATAAATCAATTATTCATGAGATCCAATCCACCATTTTCAATAACACCTAGAAAGCACCACAGCTACATCATTTCACTCGCCTAAATTCAAAATTTGAGTCATTTGAACATTAGAAGGTGCTGAACTTTGCGCTATATAAGACATTTTATTAAGAAAGTGCAAATAAGAGTGTAGAACGAGAAATCATGTGTAGAGTGGAAAGCCCTTTAAAGCACCCAAAAGCAAATGCCCAATTAGGTACTTAATCCTATTTATCCAAAGCAAGTTCCAAGGAATATCATTCACAGCAACCATGCATTACACTTCACCAAATGCAAGAATCTAAAGAAAACAACATCTCTCTGCAAAACAGTAGCATTCTTGTTTCTCTAAAATCCACTTAGGCAAAACTCCAACAAATTTCAAGAAAGAGTGCAAACTCACTCTGCTACATGATTAGAACAAATTGCTTTACAAACTCCGTGAATATAAAACAAAATATGGAAGACATAGGCAGAACAAATAAATAGGTTTGACCAGACTATCCTTTAAACCTTTTATGCCTCTTTGAAGTAATCTAGAATAAAAACATGATCACAAGCCTAGGTGTCTAGACTGGAACCTTAATCAGGATCTTATACACGAGAAAATTTAGTAGATGAGCAAGGAAGCAACACAAAAACAAAAAGTTAATCATAACAATTAAAGAAAAAACACTTACTTGCTCCCTAAAGTCAATTATATCAGCAGGAGCCTTTTTTGATAAGTTGATTAGGAACGATAGTAAGAAAACAAATGCTGCTATCCCAACCATAACAAGACCAAGTAGTACAGGACTAATGGCTACTGACGTTCCAGGACTGCCAAAAACTAAAATATATGAGCTGAGCAAATATACATTTGAAGATTCAACCCGAGTGGAGGTGGAGAACTTGAGGTTTTGGAGAGAAAAAATATCCAAGGTATCCATTTCAACATGATTTGGTAGAAGAGCATATACCTACCTTTCACTTGCAATCTTCCACTTCTCAATATCCAAGGCATCCATTCCAACATAAAGAAACAGAAAAAGCTCGGCAACAAATTACAAAGTTGCAAAAGCATGCCTGTATTTTAACAATAGAAGGGAATCGTAAGAAACGGGACTACTTAAGCATGTTCTTTCTACAATCAGGTTCTCCCAGCTAAATCACCTCACGGCTTAATATGACTTCCAAACAACTTCCAACAACTTCAGAAGATAGTCATACAGAGAAATGACAACATGGAGAAACACAAAACCAGAAGGATAAGAAAACTCAAAAAATTGGGAGTATTCTTAGATAAGAAATGAAGGGAAAGAAAAGAGGAGAAAATCAATACTGGCAGTATAAGGAAGAAACAAAGACATGGGTTAAGGTTTAGAGAAAAGAGAGAGACGGAAAGAGGAATCAAACATACTTGGTAGTTACTCTTGAGCTCTCAGTCACATTGTGCCAAGTGTAATGTGACATCACAATCCCACAGAAAAATACAGTGAGAATGCCACTCAAATAGAACAGCTACAAGAGTAGGAAGTCATGAGTTGTATGACATTTCATTTTACAAATCAAATATAGAACTACCATTTACTGTTATGAATAATCATACTTTAGCCATGATGTATGAAAGGTAAGCCATAAGCATCATTACAGCAACCTTACGATCAGTTGAGTGTCTGGAACATGTCAGAATTAAGACAATAGAATTATCACTGCTGTCCATAGAAATCAAAACACAGAACCTATGATCGAAAACACTTCTTGATTATACTCCTATCTGAACTAAGATTGTCATTGACATATTTAAACCTGGCTAGGTGGAGAAACAATTATGGTATCGAGAATCAAAACTTTTACTTGAGTAGAATAACAAATGAAAAGCAATTGCCTTTTCAAGTAAGACCACTTGAACCTAAATTCATTAAAGTTTCATGGTTTTTGGATTTGGCATAGTTGACTTCAGTAGCTCATTTGAAGTACTATAGCTTCAACCAATCCAAATAAAACTCAAACTGAGCAAAAATAGGTAGAAGATTAGGGAATTGAATGTTAGAAATGCTAACATCCCAGTTGACCCACATGTTGCTTGCAAGAAACAGGCTGGATCAATTTAAGCTACTGCGGCAGAAAAAAATAATAGAATTAACTTGACTTGGTCTTTTAACACAACCATAAAGTTTTACTTGGTTGAGTTAAGTGCTTGTGCTTGCTTATCACTTGACAACAATTGCATAGTGAACCCAGGCCCTGATATGTTGAACTCCAATTGCATGCCACTCATTCTACACGTTGAAATGAACATAACAACCATGTACAAACTACTGAAAGCATAATAAAGAAAGTATAAAACATGTTCAACAGATCACACACATGTTTTAGTTATAAGAGGTTTGGCAGCTATCTGAAAGTATAAAACATGTTCAGTACACACACATGTCAATAAGAGTACTAAAACTACTCATTCATAGAGAAATCAGTCCACTTCAAAATCAATCACGCCCAAGTTAAGATGAGAAGAATCTAAATCATCTTCCATTTATAAAGAGATTCTTTCTAGCATATTTTAGGCAAAAAGAATGATAATATTGACCCGGTAAGTAGTGAAACTGAAAAGAATTATGCCAGTTTCATGGAAGCATAAGTACAAAAACCTGACAATAAAAAACGAATTCCAAAAACTGACAAAACCCCATCATTTTCCACCAGATATCATCTCCTATTTTACAGGGAAAAGCTTACAGAAGTTAGCATCTCCCCTGCTATACCAAATGCACTGAATTTTCCATTAAGCAAATCAAACACATACCCAGGAAATGCCTCAATAGATCATTTTTCATCACATATCATTACCTATTTACTGGGTAAAACCATAAAAAGACAGAACATCAATGATCTTGCTGTGGCACATGCACTGAATTTTCCATTAAGCAAATCAAACACATACCCAGAAAAAGCCTTAATACATCATTTTTCATCACATATCATCACCTACTTAAAACCATAAAAGACAAGACATCAGGGATCTTGCTATCCCACATGTACTGGGCTTGAAACTAACTAAAACAGACAAATTCGAATGAAGTTGAGATGTGAAAGACTATGTTTGAGTTCAAATCGTCAAAGTGAACAGTCATTATGTTGTAGCCTGCACACCCATTTTATTCCTACCAACGTTGCCACCTTACAGATGATATTGCATCAGGCTATTTCACAACTCATGCATTCAAGGTGTTCACAGGGTAAACCTAAGATTCTCAGGAACAAGCAAAAAAATAACATAAAATGTTCAGCACATAAATATTCGGAAAAAAAACACACCTAGGATTCTCAGGAACAAGCAACAAAAGAACATAAAAACTTGTGCGATGGAAAACAAGAGATTCCATGCCATTACCTCACGGATTCAAAAGCAGATGATAACAGACGAACAGTGGAATTCGAAGAGAAATCGAACGCAAATGGATATTAAAAGCCTAGGGTTAGGGTTTCGATGTTACTTTTGAATACCCAAAGAAGCTTGAACGAAACTCGGTGCCAATCAAACAGAAGAATTGCTTACTTAAGGACCTTGACCGTCGTATTTTATCATATCGACCTTGCTGTCCTCCGTCGCATGCATATCAGAGCCCGGAAAAACAAAAGGAAGACACATACATGCACACCGGTGAAAATATCCCTCACACACACACACCGGCGACGCCACGCACATACAGAAAAAAGGAAAAGAGGACATTGCCGGAAGTTCACACACACACACACATTGAAAATCGCTTGAGACAGAGACGAACAGGGACAGGTATGGAAAGAAGAGTGAAGAATGTGGATGGGCAGCTAGATTTAGGGCACTTGTCTGAAGCCCTGACCTTGTGCAAAACCCATGTACTTTTATGCCATTTGGGCTTCAGGCCATTCGGGCTTACAAAAATAGTGGGCCTCCATAAAAATTTTTTGGGCCTATAACTCTGTTTACATGTTTACCAATTTATGACCCTAAAAATATTATCTTTTGCACTTTACTCCTTCCCTTTTTTAATGTGGTGGACACGCCAAAAAATAAAAATTGATCCCTTCTATTACAATTGTTTCAATTTTTACCAGTCATTATATATCTCTTCTAAATGCATTTTTTAAAATTTAATAACTATGTGATCCTTTATTTATTTTTAATTTCCAGTTTCTATTGTTAATATACTTTCGTATTTGTTTTTAAAACAACTACTTTTTCCCTTATAAATTTTAAATGTGTGCATTTCTCGACTCTTTATTAGTATTACATTATTTTATTACTCTAACTTAGTGACATTATTTACTTAACAAATGTTACCATTTCCACAATGCAGTGAACTTTGCCTACCATGATCCGCTTACCTCACGAGATTATTGCTATCATCCTGTCTAAGGTCTTGTCAGACCGACCAAGGGATGCTGCTAATTTGGCCTCTGTCCACCACTCTTTCACCCTAGCGTTCACTATTCCGGCCATTTTTACAACTTTGGATATTTCATCTGTCATTTGGTATTGGCCTCCTCATATGCCCTTCACTCAATTCAATGAATTGAAGGAGTCCGGCCATCCCATTGCTTTGTTCCTCCATGGGGTTACTACTTATTTCAAGTATGGGGAATTTGTTGAGGGGCTTTACTACATCTATCTCTCATCTCTCCGTAGGATTCCTGTGGCTAAGTACCTGTATGCCATCCTTGGTGGAGTTAATGGCCATTTCCACATGAAACAAAGCATTGAATATATTCGTGACCTTAAAAACCAAGAAGGAGCACGTTGGGGGAGGCGTATTCAAGAGCTTCGAAATGAAGCTGATTACATAATTGGGATAATTGTTCAAAGGTGGCTTAAGCAAAAATGTGAGGTGTTTATTGAAACTGTTGATCGACAACTTCTTCGTCGGAAATGTGGCATCTGCGTCTATGGCATCATCACGACTCCCCGTTTGAATAATTGGAGTCAGAGCTATTATGAGATAGATGATCCTAGGTTATGTGATGAGTGTGTCGTAGATGATGAGCTTCGTTGCTTCCTTGTCATGCTACATAGGTTTCAGTAGATGGTTTTTTAAGTTTTATAGTTATTAGGTGTTTATTGTCTTTGGTGATCATTTTTATGGTTCTACTTCGTGTTTCATTCCTAATTTATTTGTTTCACTTTAATATTGTTCCTTATTTGTTTGACTTTCATATTTGTGCCACTTTAATATTGTCTTAGGTGTTTATTTCCTTTGGTGATCATTTTTATGGTACTACTTCATGTTTCATTCCTACTTTATTTGTTTCACTTTAATATTGTTCCTTAATTTAAATTCTAAAGTTCGTTATTATCTTATGCAGTATTTGATACTGAATTTAGTCTTCTACTTTATTTCCCCAATTAATATTATAGGATTTACACGTGAGTTATTCTCTTTGCCCATATGGACTCTCATGTTCGGAGAGCCCTTCGTCTACAACGACGCCGTGAGCTTAGGTGTCCTCCTACCCGAAATCAATCTTCGTTCACTTCTAACACAGATCCCACAGTTCCACAAAATCAATCTCATAACTCTCCTCTACCTAATAACCATTTATCATCTAGACCTCCATTGGTTAATATAACAAATCGACTCCAGTCAACACCTCTTACACATTCTAATGTTCTTAGTAATAGACATGTTTGTCATACCAATGTTGTCACACCTCCTTCATCAACTGCCCATTCTGCTCAAAGAACTTTTGAAATTGGTGAGGCCTCGTCCACTACTGTTGAACATCCAAAGAAACAAAGAACAATGTCTCGTCGCTCGATACGTGTACCAGTGTCACCTGTACCTGATCTACCAATGGGTAGTGGAGGTATGATTTTCACTTCACATATATGTTCCCTCCCGTATCTCGATTGTTTCGATGTCACATTTCTCAGTTACTAATTCATACTTCATCTGTTATACTTGCCCCATTTAATGACTACCATCAACGATCAGCTTCTCAGCAGGAACCCTTTCACTCGACTGAGCATCAAAGTATACCGCTATACCTTACATATTCATCATAGTTTAACACTTTTTTATCTTTTCCCTCACATTTCTTCCAATTACAGGAACATGTTTTCAATATAAGGATCTAGGTCCTCCAACATACATTTGTTGTCACTGTGGTGCCACTATGTGGTATGAAGAGAGAAGCAATAAGTCACTGAACCCTACCGACCCTGAATTCTCTTTATGCTGCCAGAAAGGGAAGGTTTCTATCCCGCATTCACCTCCACCACCAGAATTTCTTTCAAACCTTTTTAACTATAATGGGGATGGGTTGTCAAGATACTTCAGGGGGCACATTCGCAAAATTAATTCTAGATTTTCTCTCACCTCAACGGGCGCTTATGTTGATTGGAGCACACATAATGGACAGGGGCCACCAACTTTTAGATCTTCTGGGATGAATTACCACCGAATTGGATCTTTGTACCCTAACCACGGTGATCGTCCTCGATTTGCACAACTCTATATCTATGACACTGAAAATGAGACACACAACCGTATCATGAGTTTCGGTGATGGCAACTACACTGAGTATGATCAGACAATAATTAACGGACTCATACACTTATTTGATGCACATAATCAATTGGTTAGATTTTTTCGGATGGCAAGAGATAGATTGGCTGATACCACATTGCCTCCAGCAAGGATACGACTCCTTAGTTCTCGGGCACGAGATCAACAATATAACTTGCCAACATCAAATGAGGTTGCTGGACTTTTTGACGGTATTGATGAGGATACTGGAAATCATCGAGATATACTGGTGTACCCATGGAATTCAGAACCTCGTACCATAGATTTTTTCCACCCGAAACGTTGTGCCTTACATTTTCCATTGTTTTTTGTTTACGTAGAGGACGGGTACCATTTAGAGATTACTTATGTAACAACGGATGGGCAGCTTATTTCTTCAGCTACAGTTACTCCGAGGGAGTTCTATGCCTTTCAATTCCAACAACGTACTTTTGTTCACTCTCTAATACTCCGAGGTGGCAGATTGTTCCAAGAATATGTTGTCGATGCTTACTGTGTGACCCTTGAATCACGTTTTAGTTGGCTTAGAAGACACAGAGATTGGTTCCGTGCTGAGATTCTGTGTGGTCTACAGGATGCAGTCAATAGGGGCGACACAGATGCCTCTTTGTATGGGAAACGAACCATTCTCCCATCTTCATTTGTTGGTGGTCCAAGATACATGATTCAGAATTACCAGGACTGCATGGCATTGTGCCGTGTTATAGGTTATCCTAATTTATTCATCACCTTCACTTGCAATCCAAAGTGGCCAGAAATCAGTCACCTCCTTCAACCTATTCCTGGCCAACCACCTGAAGATAGACCTGATGGAATTGACCGTGTTTTCATGATGAAATTACAACACTTTCGGAAAGATATTACAAAGGGAAAACACTTTGGACGTGTTATTGGAGGTACTAAACTTTTATGTACTTATAAATATCCATTTCTATTATCTTGAAATTCTCTTCCAAATATTCCCTTCCTATAAATAAATTTCTTGCAGACATTTGCACTGTTGAATTCAAAAAACATGGTCTACCGCATGCTCATATAGCTCTGTTCATTCATCCGGATGACAAACTAAACAGTCCACACAAAATTGACCGTCTTATCTCCGTAGAGCTCCCAGATAAAGATTCAGACCCAGTGGGATATAGTGCTGTCGTGCGACACATGCTTCATGGGCCATGTGGGGTTGCTAACCCCCGCTGCCCATGTATGCTTAATAACACATGCTCAAAGCATTACCCACGCTCATTTCAACATGAGACAATATTAAATGAAGATGGATTCCTTGTGTACAGAAGAAGGCGAGATAACCGTTTTGTGATTGTTAATGGGGCACCTTTGAATAACCAATCAGTCATTCCCCATAATTTAGATTTGGTTGTTAAGTATGACTGTCATATCAACGTTGAGTTGACAAACAAAGACATGTGCATGAAGTACTTGTGCAAATATGTTTGCAAGGGACCAGATATGTTAACTGCTGTCTTAGAACCTGGTCAGACAGCTAATCCTGATAGGATCAGAACAAACCGGAATAAGCATGATGAGATCAAGCAATATATGGATAGTAGATTTGTTTCTGCTTGTGAAGCATGTTGGCGTATCTTTGGGTTTCTAATACATAACCATCATCCACCCATTGAATGGTTGTCTTTCCATTTACCTGGTGAGCAAAATGTCATTTATGATGAGGGTGATGACCTTCGAGATGTATTTCATGCTCATCAAGAACGCATGACAAAATTTGAGGCGTGGATGGATTGTAATTCTCATGATGATGTTGCAAGAACACTTACTTATGTCGAATTCCCTGAACGGTTTGTATGGAATAGGCAGCCAAAAAGATGGACACATCGTCGGAGAGGGCGAAGTGTAGGGAGAATATATTTTGTTCATCCTACTACTGGAGAGAAATTTTACCTTCGAATGCTCCTCAACATTTTTAAGGGGCCAACATCATAAGAACAGATTCGTACCATTAATGGAGTTGTGTATGATACTTTTAAAGATGCTTGTTTTGCATTGGGTCTTCTTGAGGGTGATGGAGAGTGGCATCAGTGTATCCGTGAAGCGGCACAATGGGCTTCTGGAAATCAACTGAGGGAGCTATTTGTTACTTTTTTAATCTTCTGCAATGTCGATGATCCATTGGAGTTGTGGACTCGTAATGCTGCTTTGCTGTCTGAAGACATCTTGCATCGACAAAGGAGGATATGCAACAACTCTGAACTAATTATGACTGATGTTGAGCAATATAACTACGCACTTAATGAGATTGAGCAATCCATGAACAGAGTTGGGCGAAGTTTGAGGGAATTTAACAATATGCCTTATCCTGAGGTTGACCCTATAATGATTGGGGAAAACTCTTTACTGACTGAGCAACTAAACTATAACAGACCTGCTTTGGCTGTGGAACATGATCAATTGCTCAGTCGTCTTAATGATGGTCAACGCCAAGTGTACTTTACGTTAATTCATGTTGTAGAATCACGTACTTGAGGCTTCTTTTTTGTGCATGGTAGTGGAGGGACTGGTAAGACATTCTTGTGGCAGACAATTATTTCAAAGCTACGGTCTTCTGGGAAAATTGTTCTCCCCGTTGCATCTTCTGGAATTGCGGCTCTCCTTTTACCGGGAGGAACAACGGCGCACTCAAGGTTTAAGATACCCATTCCTGTGGATGATACATCAATATGCAACATAAAACGATCTACCCCATTGGCTGAGGTAATTTGTAATACCAGTTTGGTGATTTGGGATGAAGCACCTATGGCACATAGGCATGCATTTGAGGCTGTGGATCGCACATTTCGTGATATCCTTAGTATTGTTGATCCAACTGCGATGACCAAGGTATTTGGAGGTATACCAGTTGTTCTTGGAGGTGACTTTAGGCAGATTTTACCGGTTGTTCCACATGGTAGTCGTGCTAAAATTGTCCATTCTTCGGTATTGTCATCCCCACTTTGGGCACATTGCAAAATTTTCACTCTCACAGAGAACATGCGATTGCAGAATTCTTTGTCACCAGCTGTCTCCCTATTCAATGACTGGATCATGAAATTGGAGGATGGTTGACTGCCTGCACGCTTGAACTCAGAGGATGAGGATGAACCTACTTGGATTGACATACCCCAAAATTTCTTGATTCCTGCATCTGGCGATCCTATAGGTGACATTATTGCATCCACGTATCCCGACTTAGTTGAAAGGTATGAGGATTTGGACTATTTAAGAGAGCGAGCAATTTTATCATCAACCAATGATGTTGTGGATCAGGTGAATGATCGTATAATGAGTCTCCTTCCTGGTCAGATGCAGACATTTTTTAGCGCGGATAAGGTCTCACCGGTCTCTGATAATTTTGACACACATTCTGCCTTATACCCTACAGAGTACTTGAACACCTTTAAGTTTTCTGGTTTTCCAAATCATGAACTGCGTCTGAAGCCCGGTGTGCCAGTCTTGTTGCTTCGAAATTTGAATCAATCACTCGGTCTATGCAATGACACTCGATTGGTTGTGACACGTTTGGCTGAGAGGGTTATTGAAGCTGAAATCATCACAGGTCTCAATTCAGGGCGTCGATTTTTCATCCCTCGTGTTCAAATGGTCCTTTCTGATAGTTATCTGCCTTTTTGTTTCTGTTGGCGGCAGTTCCCACTAAAGGTTTGTTTTGCTATGACCATAAACAAAAGTCAGGGCCAGACATTTAACTATGTCGGTCTCTATCTTCCACAACCAGTTTTCAGCCATGGTCAACTTTATGTCCCTGCTTCTCGTGTAACCAGCCCATCTGGTTTCCGTCTCGTATTGGAAGGAGATGACCCCCGTACCACTTCATCAACAAAGAATATTGTCTACCGTGAAGTCTTCCAGCGTTTGAGTCGGCCGGTCTCCTAGGTCAATTGTGTATGACAATCATAAATGTCTTTACCTTCATTGTATGTCCATCCTATTGCCATTACAATCATGCCCTGTTTATATTTTTCATTTCATCATTTAACCCATGGTATTTTTTCTCCCTTTCAACTAAAATCTATGCTTTATTCATTGTTTATTATTAATACATTTTCAGATGACGCATCAGATAACATATATCAACCAATTGACCCCTTTGAGTTATAAATGGACTATAAAGGTCCGTATAACCCGTATGTGGACTGCTATAAATAGTACTACTTCTGAGTCATACGGGCTAGCAATGATTTTGCTCGATGAAAAGGTTTGTTATCTATTCATATTCCTCATCCTTTACTTTTAATAGTTCGTTAATTCAAATTATAACAGTATTTTAACTATGTATTTATATTGTCTTACTTCAATGTTAGAATGATCATATCCATGAGATGGCTTACAAGTCCATCCTACATTTAACTCAGTGCTGCAAGAGGGAAATGTTTACATAATTTCCAACTTCAGCATCGATAGAGTTGATCGAGGGTACAGACCTATCACAAATGAATATAGAATCCGATTCTATGCTAACACACGGGTCACTTTGGTCTCTGTACCTGTACCTCAAATACCGTTGCACAAGTTTGAGTTCCTGCCTTTTGATCAGATCCAAATGCGCTACCCCGCCAATGTACAGCTATGTGGTACGCTTATCCATTTTTTGCTTTACTTTTTCTTTCGTTTATTGACATTTTTTGTGTTGGTTGAGTAATATGTTTTACACTATTAGATGTTGTCGGGAAGCTTATTCAAATAGGACGCATCATAGATGTGAAAAGAACAGATGGGTCTATTACAAACCAACGCATGATTACGTTACAAAACTTGAGGTGAATAACTTACTACCCACATATGCACATTTGATTAGTGTACCGTCTAATATAGTATTGTGTTTCATTTCTTACCCAATTACAATATTACAGTGGCTCGAGTATCGAAATAATTTTTTGGGGAGATCAGGCCAACCTGCTGGATTATGACTCACTTAAGAACTCCTCTACCCATAGCATTCTTGTCGTCACTTCCACTTTTGTGAAGACATGTCAACGTATGATAGTTTACCATTATAGTCACAAATATGCTATACATTTTACTTCATACTATATTACAACTAAATAATTTGTAGGAAAGTACAATTTGTCCTCCACTTCAGGTACAAAAGTGTATCTTAACCTTAACGTTGAAGAAGTGCGCATGTTTCTTGAATCGTAAGAACTCTCATTCTTTTCCCCTAATCTCCCTTCATTTTTTAATACCACATGTATTTGGTTTTGATATTAATCTACTACTTCTTCTAATATTCCAATTTTTTGCTTTTATTTGTTATATTATTTGTTACATCTTAGGCCATCACTTCAACCAACTATTGTTGCTGAGTTAACTCCTCCTCTAGTTCCACAGCGCTCACCACATCAGTTAATTTATGGGCGTCGTCGGACGATATCTGAGCTTAGGGATCTCCTTTCACTTGGGTCCCAACCTGTGAGTTTAAAATTACTTTATAATTTACATGTATGTTAACCAATATCATTTCCATAAGTATTTCACAATCTTTCTCCGAACATTTTCACAGGATAACAAATATACGTGTCGTGCAATTGTTACTCAAGTCATTACTGAACGTGGGTGGTCATACCAAGCATGTCGAAAATGCTGTAAAAAGGTCGAACCCGTTGGTTTGACCTTCGTTTGCCACAGCTGCAACATAGTGAATCGCACACCCCCATTGTGGTACGTATACATACTTACTTGATTTTCCTTTAAACCATTTTGCACCCTCCGTCACTACTTCACTGTATTAGTAATACTGTTTCACACTAATGTGAGTTAGGTACAAAGCAGTTGTCAAAGTTGTTGATGCTTCTGATACTGCCTTATTCATAATGCTTGACACTGTCGCTGCAAAATTCTTTGGTTGCACGACATCATCTCTTCAGACACTAATTCAATCGGTTTTCTCCAACATTATTCTTGCCTAACTTCATTTCCTACCATCTACATCATACCATTCGCATCTTATTATACATTCCTGCTTCTAATGCATGACACTATATACAGGAAAATGGCCTAGGTAAAGTTGAAGACAAATTCCAACAATCGGTCAATCGTGACCTAATTTTGGAAACTGAGTTGACTTCTTTCAACTTCCAAAACACGAATGCCCCTTTAACTATTAAAAATATTTATACTGTTGACCCTAGAGAGGAGGAGCTAGCCTTTCGCTTGAAGGAATGCCTTGTATCGTCCTTTTTCCTTCTTTCTGTTGTCTCATTTTCAACCAATTTCTCGCACTTCTCTTCTTCAACCTTACGATTCCAATTAACAGGTACCCCGTCTGTCAGCTGAGCCTCCTTTCTCTTGTTGGCCAAACCGTCCGCCCAGTAGAATCGGTACCTCATACATGAGAACTGAAGTTCTGCGAGGGTTTGTTTTCTTCTTTAACTACTCATTTCATTCATTTCTTACATTATATATGTTACCATAATTTATTTCAAATATTTCAGACAAACTAGTTCCTCTACGACTTTACCTGATCAAACTTCATCCTCTCTGTCATTTTCCACGAATGAGATTGAAGTTGCGACCATCTTGTGTGTACATTATTTATCCTCTTCTTACAATTACATTGCTTTAATGTTGTCACACTGCTTACATACCTTTGCCACAGGTTGGACCTTCATGACAACCCACGAGGTTCACATCCTAAAAAAATGGACTTCCCATTTGATGCAAAGTTACTTGCCGCACATGAAATGTAATTTCTTCCCCATTTTCTCTTCTTTTTACTATAATTACTTTACCTCTGTCTTATGAATTCGATATTAAGCTATTACGTTTACCTACATACTAATTTTAGCTTTCCTTATTTCAATAGGCTATTCTTACTCGAAGATTGTGATATTGCGACTGAGTTTCCAAACACGAATTAGCTTCATTGTACCTTGACATTAGCTTTTTCTCTTAATTATAAAATTGTTAATTTTGCACATTGATCCCTTCCGTTTGACGGGTTATGAAACTAGTTACATCTTTATATCCATTTCAAGTAACTTTTTTTGAAATTAAATCAAATGTATGAGGAAGAAATTTGTCATTCCCATTCACTTTTCTAGTTCAAGAAAAGTGTTAAAATTCCACAAGATTTATTTATTCAATCAATAAATATGATTCAAAGAAAAGAAAAGCATTGTAAATATACAAAATAAATTTTCTGCATATAGAAACACAACTTCAGGATCCTTCAATTCAAGAAAAAATAAAACAAATAGGACAAAAATTTGCTCAAGATGTTTATGCTCTAGTTCCAAATGCATTTTGGAATAGAAAGAAACATACAGTCAATCTTCCATATATCAAAGGATTTGATGAAATACAAATTATACTATATTATAAAAAAGAAAGCGTTTTTATTGTTCATCAATGGTAGTTTTCCATCGTGGCCTATTTTTTTTCTTTTTTTTTTTGCTTTTTCCAATTTATGGTCAAACCCTCTTTTGGTCCCTAAATGTTTTATGTCTGCCATAAATGCTTCCCCACTTTCACTTGTTGTTGGCAGCTAAAAGGTAGACCATTTGCTAATGGTGACATGATTGTCATATCATAAAGACATGGGAATATTACTACCAATGATAAACATTACAGGGACCCAAGAGTATTTTATCCCTTTTTAGACACGTTTCAAATTTGTTTCATTCTCATGCAGAATGGTCAAATCTCTTTTTTAGTCCCTGGATATAACATTTATGCCATAATCATCCCCAACTTTCACGATCTATCATAATTTTTTTTGCCCATTTGTTAATCAAAATTTTTGTATATACTATAATTCAAAGGTTTTTAGGGAGAAAGGAATATAGCTATCTTGATCCCTAGTTACAAGTGTGGCAGACTTTCAGATACACAACATGAATTTTTAGTCAAAATAAAAATCTTGATAGAATATTTAAATTTAAAATGATAAAACCTTAAATGAAAGTAAAGGACATACTTTTATTAACCATATTAAATATCAAAAGTTTTTTTTGCATGGTTTGATTTAGAGTTTTAATTATATATATTTGATTCAAAGTTTTAATTAATTGAAACAAATGCACACTTTTCATAATGTATGAGTGCATTATATAGATTTGATTTAAAGTTTTTATTAGTTGAAATAAGTGAACAATTTGTATTATGCATGAGTGCACAATTCTTAAAAATTTTTATTTTATCACTAATTCATTAATGATAAAAAAAATCTAGAAAACCTATGCATGTATATTATGCAATGTTATCCTACGCTATGAACATTAAAAACTTTCGTTCTCTTAATGGTTTTATTGAATTGATTAATAGAATTATTTTAATTATTTTTTATTTATTATATTTAATCCTCTTTTGATACTATATAAATATATCTTCAGTTGATTACTTTGTGTACTTATAATTATTTATATTCAGATTTTACTTAATATCAAAGTAAGTTTTAACCTTTTACATTGTTCAATCAATGAATTAATTATATTGATTATATTACAGTTAACCCACATACTTAGCTTTCTTTTAAAAGTTGTAGGGTTTTCATTGCTCATCACTGAAGATAAACAGTTTTTTTTTGCTCTTGTCTTTTTTTTCCCATTTTCAAACATAATTGACCTTTCCTTAAGTTCGATTCCTTTTGCACAAGGTGCTTGAATTTTTTAGGGCCTATTTTGTAATTTATCCAGTTTTAGGTTGTTTGGCTAAATGTTAGTTTAATCTCTAAGCTTCTACTCTTTTTCATGTTAGTCTCTATTTTTCATCCATCTTTTATTTGGTCCCCAAATTTAATAAATATTTAGCTAAATTATTTATATTTATTATCTTGGTCCCCAAAATTTTTATTATATTTATGTACTATATTCTAAAGTAAGACATTGGTTATCATAATTTATTTATTTTTGTGTTAAGCCATATTTTTACATCCATTAAATCAATTGTTAATCCTTTAATACCTAATATTTTTCCATTTTTAGTCTTGGTTCAAACTTTTTTTGTTGCCTTTCTTTATTTTTTTTTTCAAAAATAAAACTTTAATCATTATAAGTTGCCTACTTATGGCTATGGTTCTGATTTATTCAACTCTAATTAATTTTTTTTATTTTTTTATTTTTATGTTTATTAAGTTAATGGTTAAATTGTAAATTTATTAACATAAATTAAGCACAATTTTGTGTTTCAATCATATTATTTTGTTATTCATGATTGTATTTTGTAGTATGAATTATTCTCTCTAGTTTAATAAAATAATTTAGTCCATAATCACTAAAATTGAGAGTAAAATTTTTCAAATAAATTTCTAATTGATATTAAAAATTAAATTTTAAGTTGATAAAAGAGGAAAATTTTTAGTGAATTATTTTTAATGAAAAAATCATACATTATTTCAAAATAAATATGATGTTATGTTTCCATTTACCTAATTTCAGTTATTGTTTAGGTTATTTCGGCTTTAATCAATTTTTTCATATTTTTTAATTATTTATTTTTAAAATTTTTTGTACTAAATTTATTGTAAAAAATACCTGCTACATCGTGCGGGCCAACATACCTTGTACCTACTAAATCAAGAGTAATCTATATGAATGAAGAATTAAAAAAACTATGTATTAAAGAAATTTCAGACTTAAACACAAAAGGATTCATTCAAGAATCTAAGTCACCATGGTCATGCTCTGCATTTTATGTTATGAATGCTGCAGAAATTGAAAGAAGAGCTTCAATAGTAGTAATTAATTATAAACCTTTAAATAAAGTATTAGAATAGATTAAGTATTCAATTCCTAATAAAAGAGATTTACTTAAAAAACTTCATAGTCCAAAAATATTCTAAAAATTTGATATACAATCTGGTTGCTGGCAAGTACAAATTAGTGAAAAAGATAGATATAAAACTGATTTCATTATTCCTTTTAGCCATCACGAATGGAAAAAAATGCCCTTTGAATTAAAACATGCTCTATCAGAATTTCAAAATATAATGAACCACATTTTGGCTCTTATTCAAAATTTTACAATAGTTTATATAGATGACATCCTAATTTATTCAAATTCATTAAATCAACACTTTTCTCATTTAGAAAAATTCTATAATGTAATTAAACAAAATGGATTTATGGTATCTTTACCTAAAATGAAATTATTTCAAACTCATGTAAGATTTTTAGGACATACTATAAATCAATGAATGATTACACTCATATCAAGAACATTAAAATTTACTTCAAAATTTCCAAATGAAATAAAGAATAAAAATCAATTACAAAGATTTTTAGGTTATCTAAGTTATGTTTAGATTTCTTTAAAGATGTAAAAATTATTTGTAAGCCTACAATTAAACTGATTAACATTTTCTATTAACATCTATTACTGCCAAGAAATGGTCATGCATAAAATGTCAATTAGCATTTACCTTTTATGTACTGAATGTCAAAATCAAAACCATTTAATTTATGAATGATTAAGAACCTAATAAGTTTCAATGGAGATGGATAGTTATCACTATAGGTATATGCTCATGTGAATAACCTATTTGTGAATGGAGAATTAATGATAAAACCGGTTATAAAGTTTTAGAAATAATATAAGGGTGCTGAAGTGTAGAAATAAAATAACGCTGGAGCTATGCAATAAGACTTATTAATGGAAGGGAGTAAGAGGAATTATTAGGCAGCCATTAAAGAAGTAAAGCTAAGATATTTCATGACAAATTTTTGAAATGTAACATTTGAGATCACCCCAAATAAATGTTACGAGTTATTGTTTAGATTTTCCCTTTATAATATTATGTGTGTGTGTGTGTGTGTGTGTGTGTGTGTGTGTGTGTGTGTGTGTGTGTGTGTGTGTGTGTGTGTGTGTGTGTGTGTGTGTGTGTGTCTGTGTCTGTGTGTGTGCGTGTGAAATCCACATTACAGTGCTCCTACGGATGGATCGCACAAATTCTCCACTACTATATGGGATGATCTATCCAATATTAATCATAACCTGGATCAACAACCCGACAACTCTTCCAATTTTCTTCATCCTATCAACACGTTCCAGAGCTTCCACAACACCTTCATAAAGCTCCCAACCCTTGAGAGCCTTAACTCCCCCAATAGTTACCCATCGATGACTGAAGACAACGAAGCTTCTATCAGTGACATTCACCGAGTCAACATGCCAAGTTGACCTGTAATTACCCAGTAAACATGGGGCTTGCCAGATGCCAGTTGGGAGACTCTAGACCGGCTTGTGGGCTCCCAACTCAATAATAATGGCTAGGGTTTGAAGCAAAATAACTTGATTTCTATTCCAATCTCATATGCCTTGTGTTATAAACAACCCTTTCTCTTTTCTTTGGCAAAAAATGACATTAAACCTTCTTGTTTCTTTTCTTCTCCATTTAAGTCATGCAAGATTTAAAATTAGTATTTTTTGTGATGGAAATAAGTCATGTGATGTATATGCTTCATTAAAATAGGTTCAAGGGGGTAAAGGTACCGGTTTGTAAAATCTAAGGGGTAAGTCAGACCGAGTTAAAGTTCAAGGGGTAAATTATGCTAGTTAACGGAGTTTGGGGGCCAAAAAGTGTTTTAGAGCCTAACCAAATGCACCAATATGTACTTTTTTAAATTTTGAATTAACGCATGTGTACTAAGAAAATAGAATTTGAATTTATCCAAAGTGATGATATAGAAGTTCTAGAATAATGTTGAATTTGCTATAGACACAGTCACGTGGAAACCCAAACTATGTGCATGCACCAGAAAAGAATTTTATTGCCATTAATTTATCTTTTAGATCTTATGATAACTATTTCATGCATTGCATGTTAATTGGTCGATGAAAACAAAGACAGCATATCGAGCAATGGTTTTAACATTGTTGTAGTTTTGGGCTCTCTCTCTATTGAGAAATAATTATTGAATGGACTTAGGGGTATATATAGGAAGAGACGCTAGTGATGGGAGAGACTGGAAAAATTCTTTAAGTTATGGAAACTTTTTAAAGGTGTTTCTTTAGATAACAATTAAAGAAAAATTATGTGTATGATTAAGTTAAATTGTCTAATTTTAATTGATGAAAATTTTTATAATTTCACATTTTTAAAAATATTTTACTGGCATAACTTTATTTAACACACAAATGAAAATTTTTCGTTTGTTTTTATCCCCTTAGTATTATGTTATTTTCCTCACTATGCCTGCTTTGTTGATAGAAATACTAATAAATGTATAAAAAGAAATAGTAACTATAATATTTTTTTTTTAAACAGAAGTTTTCTAGTTAAAGTCTGTGACTTAAAAGATCAGTGTAAATGCAAAAATATTGGGCTATTGTCAATGTTGTTGTTATGCCTTTTATGATTACCATTTTCTTGTACTACTATGAGCTATCCTAAAAATAATCTAATAAAGTTGTAATTTTTTTTTTGTGCATAAACCATATAAAAGAAAATTTACATATTGATTAACCGATTATTTTTACTAAATAACAAGCCTTATGAAAAATCTAGCGAAAGTGTAGAACTTACTAATGCCATTTAAACTCTTTATTGTACACCAAAATTCCAAACCGATTAACAAATGCGTTCCTTTTTTGGATAAAATATTTCGACTATGGTGATAAATTGTCACTCTTTTCACTTTCAAATAAAAAGTTATTATACACCATCGTACAATTTTTTTTAAAAATTAATTACATGCAATGGTCTTCTTGTTATTTTATTTAGAAGAAAAATAAAGAAAAAAAGAGTCAAGTAGATAACTTTATTAATTATATTTTGTGCTTTTATCACTCGAAAATTAGTTCAAGCGAAAACTTATAAAGGCAGAAATCTTCAATTTGCCATTAATGTTTTAGGTTGGGAGCATACAAGCCACTATAGTTATTTTTTGGCCTAATCTCTCACCAATGTTTTAAAGTAGGCCGAATATGTCACCAAAGTTTTAAATTGAGAATGGATATGCCACCATCCTTTAAAAAGCTAATGAAAAATGTTAAACGAAACAAGTTTTAAAATTTTAGGGTAATAATGTAAGTTTTAATCAATTTTAAGGACATTTTATAATTAAACTCTCTCTCTCGAATATTGGCTGAGAGATTGGACAACAGAGATGGAGGGCAACGGCAGGGCTGGAGTGTTGTGACAAGATAGCGGCAAAGTTGGGGCACTGATGGTGGAGATTAGGCACTCTTTTAGTAAAAATCTCAAAGATCTTGATATTTTTTAAAAGATACACAATAATTCAAAGATTTTAAAATATTCTTTTTTTAATTATTTTTTAACGGATAATGACATATATGAGCCATTTTAAAAATATTAGTATGAGATTAGAGAAAAAAAACTATAATAACAAATTCACGCCCGACTTAAAAGATTAATGATAAATTTGAGATTTCTACCGCTTATGAATGTAAACTTAACCATCGTATCAGTAGTATGTCTTTCTAGCAGTTAAAATTTAGTTCAAGTGGTAATTCATCATTAGTATGCTTTCGTGACGAAACGCGACTGTGGCTAGGTGCTTTTCGGTTTGTAGGAGGATCATCACGTTTCGATTGCTTTTCTTCTAAAGCTTCAATGCCTAGTCGAGGTTCCCGAGCACCGGTTGGTTATTGTACTCGGAGAAGTTCCCAGCATGACGGTCTTGTTGCAGTCGGTGATCGACTCAGCGATTCGGTAATTAAGAAATGCTCTCAAGCTCGGAATTGATGCAGGATGGCATAGACGGAGGAGTTGTGGAGGCGGCAGAGGAGTTGTCGACAACGACAGTTGTAGGGAGGGAGAAGCTATTGTCTGACTAACATATGCTTTCGCGACGGAACGCGACTGTGGCTAGGTGCTCTCCGGTTTGTAAGAGGACCAAGGCGTCCTCCATTAGGCCCAGGTGGCAGCAGGCTTGGCCGATAACTACATACCTGAGTCAAAGTAAAAAAAAAAAAAGCAAGTCAAGATGAGTTCCAACTCATGGCACTAAGTTACGCAAAAGTGCAGGCCCTGAAAACAATGGGTTTGATTGTTCTCTCTCCTCGTTCAATACTTTTATATGTTTTATGTATTATTAAGACATTTTTACATATTTATTTAGATATTTTAATTTAATTTTTTTTAAATATTTTTAAAGTTGAAGATAACAATTTTTTACATAGTATTATAGCCACTTCTACATTTTGCATTAGACATTTTTAGATATTCATTTAGACACTTTTATTTATTATTTCAGATATTTCATTTTTTGAGATAATAAATTATTTACATATTATATTAGACATGTTTATATATTTATTTAGACAATTTTACATGTTTACATATTATTTTGGAAGAAAATAAATTATTTGCATATTATTTGAAGAGAATAAATAGTATACATATTATTTTAGAAACTTATATGCACTTGTTTATATACTTTTAGCAATTGTTTTAAACACTTTGCATATTTATGTCTAACATTTATGCATAAGCAAATAATGACAGAAGATTCAAAGGCAGTGGCGGTGGCGATAGCCTCAACAATCATGGTAACAAGATATGATTTTTGGAGGAGTGAGAGTTTTGATAAATGACAATTTTGTTAACTTTTTTGGTTGGAGGTGGATTATATATGAAGAGTTAAAGATATGTTAGTATATTTAATTAGACATATTGTATAATATAATAACTAAAAAATACTACTCTCCCCATTTCATAAAAATTGACAATTTTATTATTTACATCAATTAATTTATAATTTTATTTCTTTTAAAATTTATTATAAAAATATAAATATTTTATATGAAAATAAAACTTTAAAGATTATAACTTTTAAATATTATTTTTTAATTTTTTTAATACATATTAATATAAATATATCCAAATCAAATTTCAGTTAAAAAAAAATCAATTAATGTGAAACCGACTAACTTAGTATGTGCTTCTACCTGCAAAAGGAAAAAGACTGGAAGAAAAAAAAAACCGAAAAAGAAAAAAAGAAACATGATTTTCACCTCTGGCTTTACTAATACAAAGTTTGCTTGTCCGTGCCCCGTTAGGACAGCTTTCGTTCTCTCGCCGTTTCGTCGCCCTGTTCGTGTTCAGCAGCTCTGATCCACTTTTCTTCCCGAATTGCAAACCCTAACCCTAATTCTTTTATTTCCAAAATTCATTCGAATTCCAACAATTAAGCAGCTAGTGTGTCTTGATTTCTCATGCGCTGAAATCTAATGCGAGGTCTTCGCCGACCTGGTGCGTCGTGTTTTAATACGTCGATCTTCGAGGTCGATAATGGAGGCGTTAAAAGAAGAGGCGGACGAACTATCTTTTGGGAGTTCGGTGGAGTCGCTTCAGAAGATGCTGGACTCACAGAAAGAGCTTTTCCACAGTCAGATCGATCAGCTACAAGACGTTGTCCTTACCCAATGCAACCTCACCGGCGTCAATCCTCTCGCTCAAGAAATGGTACGTTATCGAAAATTGAAGTCGATTCTCGGTCATTCTTAGTAATTTTCGCTTTGGGCTCCGGTTGTTTCATTGCTGATCGATGATAATTGTGTTGCCTTTTTTAATGTATACAGGCGGCTGGTGCTTTGTCAATAAAAATAGGTTAGTTGTTTTCAGTAAGATTTTTTTGTATTCATTGTGAGATACTGCTTAAAGAGTTCATTGGTTTTGAGTTAACTCGTAAGTTTTCATTGTTATTTCTTGTATCTGAGGCGGGGTTTGTTCTAACCTTGCTATCTAATGTCTAGGAAAACGCCCTAGAGACCTGCTGAACCCCAAAGCAGTGAAGTACATGCAAGCAGTTTTTGCCATTAAAGATGCCATTAGCAAAAAGGAATCACGGGAGATCAGTGCTCTATTTGGTGTTACACTTGCACAGGTAAGTATGAACCTATTCCACCCCATGTCTTCTTGGCACCTTTCTTTCTGGCGGTGGTTGTTAAATCTTATGAAAATTAGACAGTGAGTTAGTTAACTGAAGTGCTGATGTGTGTAGAGACTATCTGCTGACATATCTGATGTGGATGTATCTCAACTCTTCCATGTCATATTTATTTCAGGTCCGCGATTTTTTTGCTAGCCAGCGCACTAGAGTGAGAAAGCAGGTGCGGCTGTCCCAGGAGAAATCTATTAAATCGGCTGCCGGTAAAGGGCCAAATAATGGGATCAATCCCGTCTCTGACCTGGTGATACCTCTTGAGCCAGTTCCCTTGGATTCAGTTGGCCCCATAACATTAGAAGGAGGACCATCTTGCTCATCACTGGATGCTTCTCTAGTTGGCATTGATGAAGCTGACAAGCATTTTGTTGAGAATATTTTTAGTATGATGCAGAGAGAAGAGACATTTTCTGGGCAAGTTAAAGTGATGGAATGGATCTTAAAAATACAAAATCCAGCAGTACTACAGTGGTACTCAGTCAGAAAGCCTTTAGCCACATGTCATTTATTTTCAAGTTGTGTTATTTGTTTTTCGGTCATATTATCTTTTATATTTTTAAATGTGTTCTAACTTTCCAATTACTTTCCATGTCCACAGGTTTTTGACTAGAGGTGGTGCTATGATTTTGGCTACATGGCTTAGTGAAGCTTCTATTGAAGAACAAACAACAGTTCTGCTCATAATACTTAAGGTATACAGTAATATTAATTACAATCCAGATTCTTTTTTTCTCTCCGTACAGCCTTATATTACATAAAATGAACAACTGGCATGCAGGTCCTTTTCCATTTACCTCTGCATAAAGCTTTTCCTGAACATATGTCTGCGATACTGCAAAGTGTCAATGGACTGCGCTTTTACCGGGCATCAGGTGCATTATTCTTTTGGCTCTACTGTTATTGTATGTCATCTTTAATTGCTTGTAATGCTTTTACAGATCAGTTTATTTTACTAATATATTATGGCCTTTATCTGTAACCTAGGTTTAAATTTCAGCTGAAGAGGAACAAAATTGAACGACCTGCTTTCATATTTAAAATATTTCTATGAAATTGTTGGTTTTTTCATGTGTGCTAGATAGTTAGATACAATTGTAATGGAACAGTTTTTGTTTTTTTTTTTCTTTTTCTCAAATCAGGAAAGAGATAAGTCTTATTAGTAAAACTTATAGATGCTCTTTCCAACAGGCGGTAAAAGGCTGCATGCTTGTACATATTTGATGAAAAAATTGATGTTCATTGTCTGTCCAAAAATGCTGTTCATGTTCATGAGCAGCAATATGATTGATCAAAATTATGTGGTTTAAGCTGTGTTTTTGGTTCCTGTTATGGCATTTTGAATCTCATTTATCTGATTTGAAGATCAGATGTATCAAACAGGGCAAGGATGATGTTATCAAGATGGAGCAAACTTATTGCAAGAAGCCAAGCTGTGAAAAAACCTAATGGTGTGAAGTCGTCTACAGAAGCACAGAATGAGTTGTTGCTGAAGCAGAGGTAAGATAATACCACCTATGCATATATGGCTTCCTTTCCAGTTTTTCTTACGATTTCACTGTGATCATGCAGTATCAATGAAATAATGGGGGATGAATCTTGGCAGTCCAACATTGAAAATCCTGTAAGTCCTACATGATGAAATAAATTGAGGTGAATTACTGGTGTGTTGAGTTTTCTGATTTTTCATTTTCTGTGTTCTAGGAAGGAATTCTTGCTCTGCCAAATGCCAGGTATAAATGTATATTTAGCACAATGCATATTTTCATGTGAAGGTTTTAATTTCTGAGAATGATGGATGTACTGATTGTAGTAATCTGGTTAGAAAATCGGAATCTCCTCAACCATTAAAGTTGTTGCCTTCACCAGCAGATGATTCCTCAAGAAAGCACACACTCTGTGTGTCTGCGACCAGTATCCTTATTTTTTGGTCTCTGCAGTTGATTGTTTTCAGTTTACTTGCGCTGAATGTTCACATGTGGATTGCTTTGAACCTTTAATAATTTTATCAAGATGTACAAAAATGCAGGGAAATAAGATCAGCAATGGTATATGTGGAGTTGGAACATATATTACAATTTCCCCGTAACATTGGAGATGGGGGAGAGCTTTGTTTTACTGCATGCAACTACCACATTGAATTTGTGTCTCTTTGGGAAGTATTTGGCAAAGCTTTAGAAAAGTTCTTTCCTTTTTTTAAACCAATCTCTGATGGCATTTCAAAGTAACATTCGAACTACATTGGCAACAGTTGCGCAACATTTTTTAGAATTAATTTTTTTTCTAAATCTTTTTCTTCCAAAGTTAAAAAATTTAAAGAAAAAACAAACTATTGCAATTAGGAATTAGTCTTTTTCCCACTACTTAAGCTTTCCTAAACAGAGAATCAAAATTATAGCCAGTGGACAGTATATTTTTACAACCTCCATAGCTGATCAAACTAGTGGAAGCATTTTCCCTTAGCGAAGTCCAGATAACAGGGTACGCAGAAAGGTTCAGTTGGTGGAACAACCAGGTCAAAAAGTGCCTGGTAAAAGCTTGCAAACAACAAAAATTGTTCAAGGACGTCCAATATCTGCTGATGATATCCAGAAGGCAAAAATGCGCGCTATGTATATGCAGAGTAAATATGGGAAAGCTGGTTCCTCGTGTACTGTGACTAACAAAACAAAGATAGAAGGGCCTATAAAATGTTTGACTGTTCAGGCTGATGTTGCAGCATCTATGGCTAAAGTTCGCACTCCACCCAAAACTGAGGAACAAAAGAAACCTGCTACGCAGTCTCCATGCATCATTGATAAGTTGGAAATTCCCCTTGCTCCAAAGCCAAAACTTGATCCAAGTGAGACCTCAGTGGAGAAATGTAAGCAGATGCAAATCCGATGGCAAAAGCCACCAGGTATATTTTTGTTCAGTGTTTTCCTGTTAATCAGTTTGGCTGAGTGCTACTATTTTCAGCATGAAAAGAGTAATATCACAATAATATGTAAGATGTTGAAAGATGCTGGGTTTTGAGAAATAGAAAGTTATTCCAAGTTATTACCACAGTTTTCACTGGAGATTTACGTGTTGCTTTCAATCAGGGATGCGTACTTGCATTTGATACCCTGGGTCTAACTAATTGTAATCTTCCTCTCTCATTTTACTTGCAATGGAATAAAAACAAGGGTTTGCCCTTGTTTTTACCATCAAATTCTTGGACCAGTGTTTGTCACTGGACTTGCTTTTGAACCTTTTAGTACCTGCCAGATGTGCTGGGCACCTTTAAGTTCATTGGACCAGATTATTGGGCTAAGTGAGGGTATATATCAGTGTGAACTAGGAGGGTTCATAGTAGCAATGCAAGACTCCAAGGTCAATGAGACTGGTAATTCCTGTTGCGTTTCTCTTTTGGTGGGTAATTGGACTCTCAATAATTCATTTTATGTAGAGTGAGATAAATCTGCCTCTACTCTCTGATTCTCAGTTTTTTTCAATGTCTTTGATGTTTGGAGACAATCTTTGTTTCAAATGGTGCCCAGCTAAGTCTGATCTGAACCTTTGGAGCTTCAGCCATCTGAAAAACTCCCGGCCCAGGGTTATAAAAATAAAATGTACTGATGTTAATGGTACTTCACAAATCCGTGGCTTCGTTTTGGATGCCTTGAAGTGGGGACCTGGAAATGTTGCTGTCTTGGCTCAATTTCTTAATCTTTTAGCACAAAAATGTGAAAACGACGAGTGATATAATTATATAATTTTAATGGATCGGAAGTATTGAGGATCTGAATTTGATAATTTTCATCCAAAAGCATCCTCCGATTTGCTGAAAATTTTTGAATTAATAAATTAGATGAGGAAACCTATTGAAAGTTGCCAACAGCTGTCATTGTATAGAATACAAGTTCTTTCACGTTCGCGTGGTGTGGTCTCTCCATGCATGTTAACCAATGTTCCTATTCTAATGAGCACAAACGAATTCACGCTTGATCAATATCAGCTCATGCAGAATTCTGTAATGTGCTGAATTCATTGGGTTCTGAAACATATCACTTTTCCCTACCTGGGCTTGATTTTTAAGTTTCTGCAGTCTGTTTTGAACTCTTTTTCGAGGCCGGAAAGTGGGGTCTGTTGAGGCACTCGAGTTACTTCTTTGTTGCCTCCTCCTGGTCATGTTTTTGCAGCTTGAGGTTGTGTTCATTGATCACCTATTTAAGGTCTTTGTACTTTATGCAGAATTTGAACTCAACTATATCTGGAGAGTTGGTGCTGGTGAGCACAGCAAAGAAATTGATGTTCAGAAAAATAGAAACCGCCGGGAGAAGGAAACAGTCTATCGTTCGACCCAGGAGATGCCGTTTAATCCCAAGGAACCATGGGACCGAGAAATGGACTATGATGATTCATTGACACCTGAAATACCGACCGAACAACAGCCTGATTTTGACAGTTCGGAAACACAGGCCCCCGAAACAGAAAATGTAAATAAAGCAGCTGTTTCTGTTTTGTCATCCTCCCAGGCTGCAGCTGGTGGAACTGCCGCCGAACCAGATCTTGAGTTGTTGGCGGTTCTGCTGAAAAACCCAGAACTTGTCTTTGCTTTGACTTCGGGCCAAGCTGCTAATCTAACAAGTGAACAAACGGTGAAGCTGCTGGACATGATTAAGGCTGGTGGGGCTGGTAATATGAAAGATTTTGGTGAGAAAAGGGAGGAGAAAGTTGAAGTGTCTCTTCCTTCCCCAACTCCATCGAGCAATCCTGGAACGGTGCGTGACATAGGCTCGTGCCAAGAATCGTTAGTTATAATTTGCATCCTAAATATCAGATGTTGCCATTGGCACTTCAGCGCATGCATCAAATAATAACCAAATGGGAAAGGATTTCGCATGACATTAGGAGTCGGTGGAAAATTCTTTTCACAACCAGAATAAAAATTAAGTATGATAAAAATGGTGGCTACTTGAATTTAAGAGTCGGGGGGTGATTTCAAGAAGATAAAATGCTTAGGATAAGAATGAGATTGGTTACTTAAGGGTCAAAGCCTCCGTCCAATAGGGTGGTTGCTCTGCACTGGTCCTAGGCGGTGGCTTGCCTGATGCATAGAAAACTGCTATGCGTAAGTCACTAAACAGAAGCAGTCTTTGGTAGGGGATGAGATGGTGGAGGATTTAATGACTGTTGGTCCATTTATGTGAAAAGACAATCATTAGATTTCTAAGGTAACATTCAGTGGAAAAATGTTTTCTCATTTTTCATTTTTCACTTTTTATAAAAAAATAAAAAATTAAGTATATAGCATATTTTAAGGATATAGAGGCTTATTTGTTATAATGAAAGATTTTTTAGAGTATAAAAAACATGGTTTTACCCTCATAATTATGCTATGGCCTTTCACTTTTATTGAAAAAGTTGGAGAAAAATGTAAGACTTTAAGCAACCACATACTATCACCTAAGTTTTTATTTTAATAGTATTTTTTATTCAGCATTCCAATGTTTCCTATGAAATAACTAAAATCTGGGGACATTGAAGCTTGATTAAATTTGTGAATGCTACTTATAGAGATTGCTGAAATGAACAGGAGTAGCTTTATGATTGCGCTTTTTCTTGGGATCTATCCTAATTTATACATGTATTTGCTCGATTTGCAGAGTGGATGGAGACCAGAGGAAAGGAATCCATTTTCACAAAGTACAAATGGTAACAGAGTTGCTTCCACTGCAACCGTAACTGCAAAGCTTCCTTCTTCCAACTTTACAATGCCACACCAGCAAGCAAATGGGTTGTCAATAGCCTCGCAGCAGCTTGCAGCTGCCATGCCACAATCGCTTCAGGGCCCTGAAAACCGACAGTCTTCTGTTATCCTTTCTCATCCTCGGATTGCAGCTAATTCATTGGCTATGGAAACGCAAGCCTATATAAGCAACATGAAATCTCCACCTTTAAACACATCGGAGTTGCATACTTCAATCTCATTACCAGTAACACGAATGCAATCACACCCTCAGCTAATTCCTCAATCAAATGTTGTACATATCGGTTCAGATTCTGATACCTGGAGAGCTAGGCAACAATTGCCCCCAAATCATTATGGCCATGTTAATGTAAACACTCATAATCTTTCTTTTTCAAGACCTCTCCAGCTTCAGTCAGGGCCAAACCCTCACTTGGAGAGGAATAGGTATGTTGGTGGTCAAGGGTTGAGGTCATGGAGTCCAGAGGATAGTCCCACCAGGGCTCAGCCGTGCATGCCGGGTCAAGCATACATAGGAAGCGGAATTAATCCGGGGTTAAACTATAGGCCTGACAGGTCTTGGGCAGGAAGTGCTGGGTTCCAAGACCATAACATGCAGGAGAGCAGAGGGTGGCGTGATCGGAGGGGATGAAGTTCCTGCCAGTTTTGGTGCAGACTCGCAGCCCAAGCCATAAACGGTTGCATCTTCTCTATATTATTAACGTTTTACATTGTCTTCGTGGCACTGCCCGCAGAAGGTTGGTGACAGTGGGTGGTCAAGCTCCTCCACATATCTCCAATATCGACATCAGATACTTTGTCTTCCGTTTGACGTGGAACTATGTTCAGGACAAAGTGCTGGAAACTTGCGCTGTTGCTCCTGCAAACCTATCCACCCATTAGTAGTTTATGGCTTGGGCTTGACATCAGTGGACTCGGGACTTCAGATTAGTAGTTTGGTTTCTTGTTTTCCTGGATAGTTACTAAGGAGATTTGTAAAGAAAAAGAGCAAAAGAACATTGTTAGCTTTCATTTAATTCTAATGACGACTAATATTTTTTGGTATTTTGTTTTTTCAAGTTCTGAATCTACTAGAGAATTTGCGTGATTAGCTGGCTTGGTCAGAATGTCTGAGACAGGGTAAATAGCACTATTAGTCCTAAACATATAATCATCATTGCAAATTGATTTTTAACCTCTAGGGAAAGTTGCAGTTATCCCCTGAGGTTTACTCTAACTTACAATTTGTGTATTTTTTTTTTTAAAACCTTATATTTTGGCCCATGGTTAATTATACTGTTTGATAACAACTTTTGAAACTGTAATTTAAATTATAAATATCAGTCTCTTCAATATTTTTTTATAGTTAATAGGCACTTTAAACTATTAGTTTTTTCTTTTTATAAATGCATTTTTCTTCCGGTACATGTATATCGATATTTTTTAAAGTTCAGTTAGTTATGAAAAACATATAAAAAATCTTAAAATTATAGGAACATGATTTTCAAACAGTTTAATTTAGGTTTTAAGAAGTTATTGTCTGACACTATAAAGAAAATAGGAGGTAAAATGTAAGTTTTTTAAAATAGAGGAGACAAAGTGTATGTTAGATCAAAACACATTGGGGCTTTTGTAATTTACTCTTAACCTTTATTTTGTTGTGTATTGGTCTCTAGTTTTGTGAGAAAACTTAGCACATAAACATGAGTTACAAAGAGAGAAAATTGATAGTTTTAATGATCCAAGCGACACAATTTAAATTTTCTGAAAGACAATTATCAAACAATTTAAATTAGAATTTAAAAATTTGATGCTTTATAGTTACACCAGAGTTAACAAATTTTATAGGGCTAGGGATTAACATACAATGCACTTCAAAAGTTTGAGACTAATATGCAATGAAAAGAAGGTTGAGATCCTATCAGCAACAATGTTTACAGGTTTGGGACCAACAGTATATTTACCCAACTGCTGCATATAGCTAGAAGCACATATTCAAATTCTTGTAATCAGGAAGTAGAGTTGTGAGATGATTCAATACAGTTGGTGGAACTCATAAAGCATATATCCATTTTAAACTCGTGAATTTTGTTAACTCAAATATTTTGAATTGTAAACTATTATTCAAATTGACTCACCTCTCAGACTATTGAAACTAAGACAATATGCCTCTTTATGTAAGATCCTTTCAATGATGATCAAGTTATTGTGTCAGAGGCGCTTATAATTTAGAAAAAGAAAAACTTAAAAATTTCCTACACTTACCCTTTGTGTATTAAAAAACCTGCAGTTATCCCCTTGTTTTTGCTAACTACGTCAGCCATCATCGATTGAGAAAAAAAGGAAAAAGTCTACGCTGCCCTTCTAACCTTTTTTTTTTTTACCCCAAACACCTAGACCTTTTGGATCTAATACCAATTTGCTTCTCTTCGCTTATTTACTAATTTACTAAAAAACCATATTTACTAATTTATTCTCTCAAAAAGAAGTCGGGTGATTTCTGTTAAGCTTAACTTTATATTTACAGTTTAGTTAATATCCAAATATTATTAACAGTTTTAACAATGATAGTAGAGGGTTTATTTATTTATTTAAGAAACATTATCTTGAATTTTCCTTAAATTATATAAAAGACATAACTCCTATTATTCGTCACAGTTAATTTCTTCTTCTAACTTGAGACCTCCTGCCCTCCCAAATGCTCTGATAGAATCCTGTCTCTACAAAGCTACAAGAATTTTTTTGCCTTCCACATCCAATCAAATCCCAGTTCGACGCCAAGGAAAAATAAGTTGGGCAACTAAAACTTTAAGGAGTTTCAAGAAAGTATGAAAATGTTTGCTTCTTAGAATGGTAAACCGGAAAAATCATTCGAGAAGCCAATTTGTCAAACTTTAAACAAAATAATGACAGTCGATGAGAGCCAGATGATCAGATAATTGTAGTCTGATTGTTTGCGTCGACACAATAAATTTCCGAGAAAATTAATCATCACCTCCATGGCTCTCAATCTGCTCAAATAGACCAGAATTCATGCTAAAGGAAATCAATCTAAAAAACAGAGGAGGAGAAGGAAAATGGTAAGAGAGGAAGAAGGCTCAGAAGGATCCATTGGTGATTTTCTAATCACTGAAGGGACACAAATCCCTCATAAAATAGGTAGTTTTCAACATCACAGCCCCCCTCCTTCCAGATTCAACACCAATCGGCACCAAAACAACACAAAAATAAATCAAGAGCAGAACCGTGATTATTATTATTATTTTTTTAATTTAAGCACAGAGAGACGCACACCCGATGATATCAAGGGATGACAGAGGAGAAGACGGAAGAAAAGCCATACTCAGCGACCCCCTCTTCTGTTGTTTATATACAAGGAGGCGAACTAAATTAGGGTTAGGGTTTCTGTTTTTCCTCCCCTCCGGCTATTCATGGTTTGGACTCTATTGGGCTCAATGGCCTTTCTAGTCAGGCTTTAGTTTGAAACTAGAAGCCCACTAGATTCTGGATTCGGACTTGAACTTGGAATACATTTGCCCAAAGTTAGACGCGTTTGGACCTTTTCTTTGGCGTCTGAGCATGACCTTAGGTCCAAGTCCTTTCTTTCTAAATCAACCATTTTAAAGTACACTCAGATCAACAATTTGCACATAATAATAGGGTTATTTTCCAAACTAAATAGTTCGGTGAGAGAGTCAATCATTCTGTTATAAGATTTAAAAGATATTTTCATTGTGAGAAGTAGTCATTCCAACATAGAGTCCCTTTTTTTAGCAATAAACTTTTAAAGGTAAAATATTACATTTTTCTTATTGTATGTGAAAATCGTTCAACTTGGGAAGGAGGTCCATACTCCATATTGACCATATTGGTTCATTGCCCACCAATTCAGTATGAGAAATCAACTATTTTGGTTTATAAGATTTCAAGATACAATATTTTTTATACTAGAATAATGGCTTAAACATAAATACACATGCTTGTGGACTTCATACATATACATTATTTGGACCACTAGGTTTTATCCATATATAGTATGAAAACTACACGAATAGCCTCTCATGGAACGCCCTTCACACAAATTACTTGTACTCCAATATTGTTTTGTAAACGGAGAGAGTTCATTATGGTTATGGTGAGGCAAAATAAGTTTTAGAAGAGCATCGTTTATGAGCGCTCGATCGATCGTTCTAACGGTAAGCTATCCATCATCCCCAACCTTACTTCGGATATACTACATGTTTCAGGTATATATATATATATATATATCCGTCAACAAAGTCTAAGCTCAAGTATAAATTGATGATGTCCCTTATATATGATTGAGCTATAAAATAAAAAGAAAAAGGAGTTTTGTGTGTAAAACTGAAGTATATTATATATTGGCCTGCCTGCCAGTATATCGTCCGTACGTCCAACGCATGGAACTGAACATCCCAGCAGGCGTTGTATACAATGTACGCCGGATGGGTTGGAGTTTCGAACTCCATTAATTTCAATTCCTTGTATGGCCGACCAAACACTTGGTTCCCATCTTCTCATGAGCATCAAACTGGGTGTCAAATTAGTTCAGACATCCCAAATGGGCTTCCCCATGGAGGAATTATCACCATGCGCCTGAAATGCGTTCATTATCGAAATCTGCTCCTGCTGTTGCTGTTGATGGTCTTGCAGAAACTGGTCCACTCTCGTTCCTCCGATCCCCATGAAGTCCAGCGTCGTCATGCTTCCCTCCATCGGGCTTCTTCCCTGCAATATGCTGCCGTACATCCCCATGTCGCTCATGGCGGTGGCGCTGCTGTCACCATCGAACATTTGCTGGTGCGGCATTTGGTGAGGATGAACCCCCATCCCGACCAGCTGATCCGGCGCTTGGTGGTGATCGTGAGCCAGCGCGTGCGCCTGAGAACCGCCGAATGATGGATGGGGTCTGATTGGGGGGGATGAATTGTTGTTAGAGATTTGCTCGACGGAGCCGCTCATCGAAGGAGCGAAGCCCTTCTGCATCATCGGAGAATTGATGCTGTTGCTCGCCGTGGCACCCATTTGGGCTGCTTTTTGGAGGAGCGCGGTGGCCGACATGTGGGCGGACCCGCCGAGGGGAGGCGGGCTCTTGCCGTCCTGGAGGTAGGTGAAAGCGCCACCGGATGAGGTGACGGAGCTGAGCTGCAAGCTGGAGGAGGCTGTACGGGGGCCGCTGAAGAGGGTGGCAGAGTTGGTGGAGAACATGGCGCTGCCCGCCCCGATGTTGGAGGGCTTGAAGGGGATGGGGACGAGCTCTTGGGGAAGGTTTTTGGGGTCGAAAGTGGAGAAGTCGGACATGACGGAGGTGTTGGCGACGCTGGGCAAGGAGGAGATGAGCTCCGGGGTCATTTGGCAGGTCATGTCGGAGGTGGCGGCGCTGGTGTTGATGAAGCCTTGGTTCACTTTGTTGTTCTCTTCAGCTAGAGCGTCGCAGAAGGCTCGGTGGGTGATGAAGCTGTCTTTCCTGCAAATAACATTAACAGGAAAAAATAATAATAAAAAAATATATGAGCAAAGTGGGCCTCGTTAAATACGTCGATAATTATTGGCGAAATATCGGACATTGATGAGCTCGTGATTGAGCCGAGGAAAAAAAAATAAAAAAAAATGGGAGTTGGAAGCAAAATATGGTCAGAAAGGCGTCAAAAAGGAAATGTGAAAGGGTCTATCATTTGTCGGCCATTTGCCACATTTTCTCTGGTCGAAAGAAACTAGCGCATCATCTACAAAGGCCGGTTTGGGAATAGCTTTTATCATCGGTGTTAGAGTTTTGAATAATTTATTTAATGGTTGAGATGAAAACGTTGAAGCTAAAAGCTAAAAGCTACCATTAGATAGCTTTTTCAAAACTCTAACACTAATACCAAACGAGGTCAAACACTGGTACTAAAATAAATATTAGATTATGGGCAAAATTAAAGCAACTTATTGATCATAAAATTTATTGAAATTAACTTTTACTCCATTATTCAATAACTGTTCCATTATGAATTATGAATACTTTAATGCCTGCAGGTTAAAAGTTGCTATAGTTTCAGACCACCTTTATAGTATATATATTCTCCGCTCCATTCTCATGCAGGAGATCTTAATTAGCAGGCAAGTGAATTATTGTTTTTCTTACTCAAAATACATCAATTACACATGTCATTAATTTTATGTTAATGCATATATGCTAGGTAGAGAAGGCGAAGGAGGGAGGACAAACTCTATATTGGATTGGATTTTTAAACTTTTGCGAGCAGACTTGTCGTCATATCAGGACAATAATTCTGATGCACTGGAAATCACAATTATACCTTTTGTTAAAAAAAGAAAATAAACTTTTGTTTACCAAAAAATTAACAACTTTTCCCTCAAAGAAGCGACATTTTCTTAATTCAACATTCTTTTATATATATATATATATATAAAAACTTAATTAAACTTTCTAATTGTGAAAATAAGAAAGAATTGGACGTATGTATTTTGTGTGCATGTGTATCATGTATTATAACATGATATAATGTATTTAACTTAGTATAGATGATATTCTTTAAAACAGATAGAGTATGTAGATTCGAGTCTCATATTTTCAAGCTCGAATTTCAAATTGAGGCATTATAAATTAACTCTGAAACTTGCTATTTGGAAAATTACATTTGTTCCTTTTTTCTTCCTTTTCAGTTCTAAGGCAAGACAGAAACGTGAGTACATTTATATGCAAGTATAAACTGACATAGTAAATTTCAAGTGCTTGAAAGAGTATATGAAAAACTAACCATCGTAATTTAATTGTGTTTAATAACATACTAACAATCCTTTTTCCAATATAATTTGGCAAATTTTGGTGGGAGTACTGTGCGTGTTTCATGAGTTTGAAAGCTTTAAATTAACCTCGACCCATGCGTATAACTAAAGGTTTTTTTGTTGGATTAAGCCAACAGCACGGGCAAATTGACAAAAAAAATAAAACGTGATTTAATGCAAGGATTTTTTTTTTAAAAAACCCATCTTTCTTAGACATATATGAGCGAAAACAAAATTAGCAGAAAACGTCTTGTTGTCTTGCTGGAAAAATGATGGACCTGCAAACAAATGCTGAAAAAAGAAACATCCAAAAAGACCAACCTGGAGAAAATGGTGCCGCAATCACACTTGTATTCTCTTGTCCCGCAGGTTTTCTGATGAGCCTTCCAATCGGACTGGACGGCGTATTTCTTCGAGCACTTGTCGCACTTCCACTTCTTCTCCCCATGTTTCCGGCTGAAATGCTTCTTTATTCCGGTCAGGTCTCCCAGCGCCCTCGCCGGATTGTGGTGGACGCACGTCGGCTCCGGGCAAATGTACACCCGCTTCTTCACCTCCGTCGTCGTCCGCTGCCTCAGCTTCCACGGCAGGTTGTGCCCTCTCCGGTGCAGCTGCAGGTTCTGGTCCCTCTGGAACCCTTTGTTGCATATCTCGCACACGAAACGGTTCGTCGCCATTAGCGTTGTCGGCGACAGAGCCAAGACCTCAGCGTTCGGATCTGAAATAATTCAAAACAGAACCACCCAGAAGAAAAGGAAAGTTAGAATTTGTAAGCAAAATTCGAAGTTTTATAATAGTAGCATGTAGATATTTTATGTACAGTAGTGGAACCCAGATACAAGAGTTCAGCTGGAGACAAAAAGGGCAATGAAAAGTGCCATCCGAGCAAATAGTTGTTAACAATTATTGTGATCTGCCGGACAATAATTGAACCTTTTTACCCCGGGTAATCTTTTCGCCGGCCAAAAGAGTAATCATCATAAATTCAAATATATATTCATGGTGATCATCAGAGATTAGCTTAGTGATAGATGATCAATATGAGAGGAAAAATCAGATTAGGAAAAGAACATTTGACTGGTTAAAGGAATTGATTGATCAGTACTTGCCTGGGGTTCCTGGTAAATTTCGTTTCTTCTTGGCGGGCTGCTGCTGCGGCTGCGGGCTGGAGGAGCCAGTGCCATCTGCTCCGGTGGAGGATCCGGGACCTGACCCGTTGAAGCCGTTCTGTAGTAGTTGCTGCTGCTGGTGCTGCTTTTCGACTTCGTCCCCAGAGGAGAAGCTGCCATCTTCACCAGTAATATTTGACATTTGGGAGGACAGAAGATGGAGCTGGAATTAATACGGAACGAGGCTGGCTGACTAGCTGGTTGTGTCTCTGAAATTAACTGAAAATTAGAAACTGTGTTTGGATTTCTTGAACAAATCTAAAAGTTTTGTTGTTGTTTGGTGAAAAGGGGAAGCTTGTTTTTTGGTGAAAAATAGATACAGAAAATCAGGAATCTGGTTGTCTAGAGGAAGACAAAAACCAGAGAATTGTGCCTCATTTCTGGAGGAGAAAACAGGACTCTTGCTTCTATGGACTAAGCTAAAGCTAGCTAATGACATTGGTCTCTTCTTGGCTTTATATAAATATATATATCCCTCTCCAGAGAATTGATGTGGACAACTTCGTCGCAATTGCCCCTCAATTGGGATTTATTTATTTTATTTGCCATTCTCTGTTTCTGACTCAGCAATAACCTCTCTTTTTACTCTTTCGTTTTTCCTTTTCCTTATTCGGTTTTTGCTACTCCCTTTTTTAACCCCTATGTATGTAAAAAACATGAGATACCGGTTTTTGTGGACTATGGCTTGAAACAGGGTCAGCAGCGGAATATTTTGTATACAAAAATTGTAACTTAGTAATATATGTACTTTGTTTTGTAAAATCCTTTGAATTTAAAATATTATGAGAGGGGATTATTAGTGTTATGTCCTATATATATATATGTATAGGAATATTAATTAGTTTAAATCTTGAAGACAAATGAAGTCTATATGTTTTGCTTAATTACGGAATTGACAGGAAAGCATTGCATTTTTGTAGATGATTGACATACAAATAATAATGAAACGTATTCTGTTTTCTTAAAAATAATGCAGTAATGTCAAATTAATTTATCACTAATATTTGAAGTTGGCAGCAAATCTTTTACTAATACTTTGATCCCACTTTTTTTTTTTATTTTCAGTTTAGTTACGAAAAAAATTCTTTCAAAACTAATTAACTCGGCCAAAACACTTTCAGGTTGATGAAGTTGAAAATTATTATAGTTATGATGATTTCCTCGTCATTCATTTTTTCTGCTGGACTATTGTCTACGTACCAACTTAAAACTAACTAACTCTTATGCTTTTGTCCTTCTTGTTGTATCATGCATGCCTTCGGGTTTCTAATTCCCCCATTTTTGAGTAATGTTTACCCTTTGAAATGAACCGCAAAAATCCTAACTCTAGGTATAAACAAGCGTGTCATACCATTTATTAGGATAGACGTCTACTATTAATGTCGAAGGCAATGGTTATGTTGTTATTATTAAGAGAAAGATAGTTATCATTTTAAATAAATATCTGTAATTATAGAGTAGATAAGTTAGTTATTATTATGGAAAAAGGGTTATTGTTTTAAACAAATTTATGTAATCATGGAAGAAATGAAATTTAAGATTTTAATTATTTATGCAGTAAAAAAAATCACACATTTTCAAATAAAAATATTAGCATCATTGCAATTTGTTGTATAGCATATGTAGAATTGGTATCATATATTAGCTAAACTGGTGTCTAGAATTGTTATTCTAGTGTATAGTGATGTCTAATTATGTTGGATTGATGTTTCAATTAGTTAGTTTACTGTCTAGTACTGCTATTATGATATGAAGAATTGTTGTTTTTATATCTATTAATATTTTTTTGGTATCTAATTATATTAGATTGGTATATAAATTAATTAATTTGGTATCTAAAATTGTTGTTCTGGTGTTTATTACTGTAGTGCTGGTGTTTGTAACTAATGTTTTTGGTATCTAATTATGTCATGTTGGTACATAGCTTAGTTAGTCTTGTTTTGGTTAATGTCAATTAGAATATTAAAAATTTAATGTCAAAATAGAGAAATTGTTGATTTGGATCAACAATAAAATTAAGAGATTTTAAAATCTCCTAAAAAATCATGATTATCCATCAATAAATCATAAAATCTAAATTTTAAAAAACTACGTTATTCATTTAATTTTCCACACTTCACAATGATTAATCTGTTAGTGTTCCACTCTACGATGGACGTCTACCAAAATGGACTCGAGAAGTTTCCTATATATAAATATGGGCGCATTCATCCGTTTGTTGCATTAATTAAGAACTCTGTTAATCTCATTATTTGATATATAAAGATTAAATTAAATAAAGGTTTTAAATTAAAATCGCATCACGTACGAAGATTTTTTGTTTTTGGTAAAAAGTAAGAAGAATCTGGTGTAATTAAGTGGAAAAGAAAGCTATATCATTATATCTCCTTCCAATTAGTTCCAATCCTAGCTAGTCCTAAATTAAAAAAAAAAATAAAATTCTACTATATATATGACATTACTCTGTATATATGTTTGGTTGATTAAGAACATGAATGTGCTACTGCTAGAAACAATAGAAAGCTTATTTTGTCTTTAGGCATGGCATTATGGAGTGAAGAAATGCCGATTTGTATTTGTCCCATTTGACCACAATCATCGTAAGGCACCAAAATAAATACTTCTTATCTCAGTGTCTAATTGCAATATTACAGTTTCCTTCATCAATTTATATTCGGTGCAATGTGGTCTTTGAATATAAGACGCATCAAAGAATTTTCCTATCCTGCTCATGGTTTATTAATTGTAACATTTTTTGTTTCTAAGAGTTCAGATATTGACAACAGAAGAAATGTATGTCATAGCTATCGCAGTTATGAAAAGCAATATTAATGTGTTAAAAATAAAACGAAATTAAACAAAAAAAAATGGAATTGAAGTTAATCACAGAGTCGGAAACCTAATAGAAACAACAAATCACCGAACGGCTACTATAATACGAGAAACAACGAAGAGACAGAAATCAGAATATATATGACCATAAAGCTAAAGTTGTGAATCTCGATCGGGGTAAAAGAATTACACAAAACTTAAAAAAAAAAAAAAAAACTAATAAGAACGAACGTGTCCCCCAAGCATATGCCTCTAGCTATGTCAACAAATTAATACTTCAATTGGTCCTTAATCATTATAATTAAGCTTAGTAATTATCGACAAATATCGATACAAGTTATGAAACAGACATCGACAAACAAGGTGAGGACACAGGTGTTCCAACAACAAACTAGATATTTATTGTTAGTTACTGATTAATTACCCCATAATTTAATCCATAATTACATCGAAATTGATTACCGGACGACTTTGAAGCAGCGGTTGGACCTGGATTCCAACGTGGATTAATAATCAAGTTGCTAATTGACATAAGCTAAGCAATCCCACGGATAAAGACAATACAAGAGTCGGCCAAAGCTTTTCATTCTCTCCCATCATCACCATAGTTTATCTTTTTCCGGAATAAAAAAGCCAGCACAATATTTTTTTTAGTTTGTTTCATGAAAGTGATGTTTAATTGAGGCATATAAAATTCATAAGAACGTAAATCTACAAGAAGAGTTGCGAACTATGCATAAAAAGTCGATATTAAAGTTTAATTTCGTGTTCCCATTCAATCAAAAAAGTACTTCAAATTGTTCAAACAAATGCAATTAAGGGCTCAAACTTTTATGTCATTCAACAATAAAGAACTACAGCTGTTTTTAAAAATAAACCAAAGATATTATATCAATACAAACACCCATTTTGAACAAAAAAAATAAAATAAATAAAAATTAAATCAAAAAATGAATACTTTTAAGAAGCCCAAACACTATATATCATATTGCGTACATATGTCTAATTAAGCATACTATACTATCATTGTTACTCTATATATAATCCACATCAACCTAAGAATTTGAAATAATTGCCCCACATCAAAACTCTCCATTTCCCTTCAAAAATCCTACCTCATTCTCACATATTGGAAAAAATTTCCTAAGCACCCGCCATATGCAGCGGAATAATAAATATGGTTAGACAAACACACACAAATTTAATGTAATTTGGCTCTTAACTAATCTACATTCACAGATAAAAGAAAATTCACTTGAATAAAATATAGAGATTATAATATATGTATGTCCTTAGTGTGCGTATAGATCCCTTATACACCACTAATAACCCCAATATCTTACCTCCCAAACAATTATAATATATGAGAAATCGCAAAAAGCCTTTCGTCTTAGTTTTTTCGGCCTTTGGACTTCTCTTCTCTCTTGAAACTCTTACATCTTACCTCTTCACCATATTGGCTTTTCTCTTATACCCAAGCCTTAACATAATAAGCATTTTTATAGGCCACACATAAACCCAAACCATAACAAAATAGGAAAACTAAATCCTAAACAAATAAGAAAACTAAAATCAAATCTTAAACAAAAATAAAATCCTAAACTTTCTTGAATTTGAGCTAACAAACCCAACAATCTCTACCTTAGCTCAAATTTTTTACTATGAATATAAACATCACAAACACACGATCAAGATCATAGACACGAATGCCACGAACATCACTAAAACACAAACATAGCAATAAACGCAAATGATTACGAACAACATGAACAATAATGAATAGAAATAACCATAAACAGAACATCACAAACATCAACATTACAAGCATCAACACACACGGACAAAATCTTCAATCTTCAAACTTGTATCGAGCCATCGGTACCATGTCGCAACCATTTTCAAATATCTATAGGATGATTCTCTAAGGTTTCATCAAATAATCCAAAGACTCTAACATGCTAAAAATTGAATTATATGCTCCACCATGCTATGAACATATCACAAGCTCTACTATATCAAGGATGCACCACATGGTTCACCATGCCAAGGCCAAATCACAAGCTTTTATACCACTCATTGGGAAAAATTCCCTAATCAGCCATCATGCGTAGTGAAATAATAAACATAATCTAACAAGCACACACAAATTTAATGTGATTCGGCTATTTACTAGCCTACATCCACAAATGAGAGAAAATTCACTCGAATAAAATATAGAGATTATAGTAGAGGTATGTCTTTAGTGCTCACGCTGGCCTATGGATCCTTTACATACCATTGATAACTCTAATATCTTACCCTCACACAATTACAAGATATAATAAATCACAAAAGGCTTTTCATCCTAGCTCTCTCTAGCCTTTGGACCTCTCATCCCTCTTGAAACTCTTATATCTTGTCTCTTTATCACATTGGCTTTTCTTTCATATCCAAACCTTAACACAACAAGTCATTTCATAGGTAACACACAAACCCAAACAATAACAAAATAGGAAAATCAAATCCTAAATAAAAACAAAATCCTAAACTTTCTTGAATTTGAGCTAACAAACCCAACACCACTGCTGCTGTCGTGGCCACTAAATCGTAATCACATCCAGATTTTGTCATTACTTGCCTTTAAATTGCACCATGGCTGCGCACTTCCAGTTTTCAACATCATCGCTCCCCTCCAAAACCCACCATTGCCATTACCTCGACATTTCATGATTATCATTCCCTTTCATATATCATTGTTGTCGTGCCTTTTCAGATCTTACAGTCACCATGTGCCTCCGCATCTTGCCCATCTTCATCTTCAGATCTTTTTATTGTTGCGTGCCTCTAAATCACGACGCTGTCACTTCATATCCATCTATTATTATCTGCCTCCCGTTCATCTTAGTCATCATCATCTTTTCGAGTTGCCACTTTGTCGTTTCTTTCTCATCTCCACCACTTAATTGTCTGCAAAAACTGTCCACATTAATATCAAAGATAAAGATGCAAAGTATTTGAAACAAATAACAAAATTGTTTGAACAAGTATATATAAGTGTTGGAAACAATTTGCAAATAATTTATTCTCTTCATATAATATGCAAACCATTTGGTCTCTTCCAAAATAATATGTAAAAGTGTACAAATTTTTGAATAAATATGTTAAATATGTCTACAATGATATATAAAAGTGTTTGAAGTAATACGAACAATTTATTATCTTAAACAATGAAAGTATCTAAAGTAATGAAAATAAGTGCCTGAATGAAATTGTAAAAGCGTCTAGGACAATATGTAAATGTGACTATAACAAATATGTAGAAAAATTCTTATCTTCAAATTTAAAAGTCACTAGAAGAATAAATCAAAGTGTTTAAATGAGTATGCATTTTAGGTCATTAACACCTTTGGACAACCTTTTAGATAAATCTTTGAACAGGCCCAATCCTATCACCGTCGCCATGCTGCTAGTCCTTGGTGGCAAAATCAATCGATCGAAAAGTGCATCAACATCATCCATTGCTAGCTAACTTTGAATGTTAACCGATTGCTATGTTATGCATTCTAGAGATCCATCACCCTTTCCTTCAGCTTTATTTCTAGATCCAAAAACTGCGTAGAAAGGTTTCTTGCTACGTATTTGTGATCAGAAAGGTTTTTGGCAATTTTTTAGCTGGTGATTACAATCATCATATGCATAATTTATACTTGATTAGAGAAATTTCTGACAGTTTCTTGCCACTTGAGCCACTAACGTCTTCACTATTACCATTATATGCGTAATTTATACTTGATGATGCTATATGAGTATAACCATAATATGTATTACATATTATCAGCACATGTGGTCCTCTATTATGTGAATTCACTTTGATCTAAATACTCTCTAATTTAAACTTCTTTCATTCTTTAATATTTATTATTACACTTTCTACATGAATATTTGATCATTTCTAACTCTATTCTGCTATAAACAAACTTAATAAACTCGTCAACACTTTTCATAAATACAAGATTCATATATCATATGTATCTACCCTTTGATATATCTAATCACATTTGTCTGCATTCATATGAAATCATTTTAAAATTATAAATAAACATTGTTTAAAATTTATAACAAACATACACACTTATAAAGTACAACTTCATGGTAATCAATTACATATAAATTTCATGTATGCATGTTAATTGTTCCCTAGATGGTAATGGCCTTACCCTAGCAAAAGTTGCATCAACAATTATCGATTACATTTAATGTAAATTTTGATGGCATGTCTTCTTTCTTATAGATGGCATTTAAATTTTACATGCATATCAATACACATCCTAAGAGAACATATTGAGCTAATACTGCCAAAATTCAACGCACATAGCAATACTACTATTACAACTTTGAGCTGTCTGACTTAGACAATTTGTAATTGTGTTAATCACAAATATAAATCAATCTGATACAAACTTGTAAATAATCATAAGCATTGTATAATATTTTGTTTGTCATTAATATAATCATGAATGATGATTCTATATATGGTCCAGATGTATGTATGTATGTACAATGACATGCTAATTTTCAGAATACATTACAATATTAATGAATTAGGAATAAAAATTTAAATGTATATGATACTTTCGTGTTACCTAAGACTACAAAACAACTAGCTATAAAATTTTGCAACAACACTTGAAAAAGAAACAACAGATAAAAACCACCACCCGCTATCAAATATTTAAGCATCAAAGAACATAAGAGCCTGAAGAATATAATACACTTCTATTCCAATTTATTTGACCCATATACAATTCACTATAATTAATCTCAATTTTTTATCTTGAACATTTTGATATAAGTTTATAATTTATATTCACAAATAGTAAATAAAAGTTTTTAGTTTTCAAATATATTTTCTTGATTTTTGAAAAATAATTATAAAAATAAATTCAAAAAAATTTAAGTTGAAAGGATAAATGACTCAATCAATTCAGGACAGATGGAGTATTATCTTTCAAATAGTTTGCTTATATAGAAAAAGAAGAAGTAAATTTTGTAAAACTCATTTTTTAAAGAAATTAAACGTATGCTCCCTTATATATTCTAACTTTTTTCTCAAATCTAAGTATATATGTTGCAGCTCATGGCTGAATTAGATAAAGGTTTACACTTTCAATCACTACTAAAATAACTGCGTTTTCCAACGGCCAAACTTCCAACGGTCTAACCTTTAATAAAATATGTGTCAATAATAAGAATTTTAATAACAAAAATAATAATAATAGTATTATGAATAATACTAATAGTAATAACAGTAATAAACAAAAAAACAATTATACTAAGAGTAGTAGTACAATAATAATAATAATAATAATAGTAATAATAATAATAATAATTATAATAATAATTATAATAGTTATGGTAATATTAATAATACTATGTAACAATAATGATTAAAATAGTAATTATTATACAAAGGTACGAGCTACAATAATCATAATAATGATATTAATTAAAGTAATCATAATAATAATACTAATAAGTAATTTAGTAATTATTATAGTAAGAGAAGTTATATAATGATAATAATAATAATAATAATAATAATAATAATAATAATAATAATAATTATTACATAAGAGTAGTATAATAATAATAATAAGAATCATAATAATAATAATAATAATAATGTAAATAATTATTATTATAGTAGAACTTTAATAATACAAGTAATAATAATAATACTAATAAATATAGTAATAATAATTTCGGTAATTATTATTATTTTCGAAGAGAAGGATGCAAATAAGAATAATATTATTATTAATAATTATTATTATTATTATACTTACAATAATTACTATTATAGTAAGAGTGGTAGTAGTAATAATAATAATACTAATTATATTTATAATTATAATACTAATATTATTGTAATATTAATATTAATAATAATAATAAGAAATATTTATTATAATTAATAAAATAATTACTATTATACTAAGAGTGGTAGTAGTAATAATAATAGTAACAATAATCATAATAATGGCGTATTAAAATAATTATTATGAAACTTAGAATACTATAATAATAATTATTATAATAATTATTTAAATAATTATGTATGGTTGGAAGATAACAAAGACAATAATAATATGACTCCGAATAATTAGAATAAATATTTTAATAATAATAATACTAATAATAAACCCAACAAGATTTGTCGCAATAATAGTTATCTATACTATGGATGGAATGCCTTTTTATGCTATGTATATTTTGGAGTTATGAGTACTTGCTGTTTAATTTGCTCTCTGATTGGATGTGCACAATAAGCATGACACATGAAAAACGATATTTTCAAAATTTTAAAGATGTGGCCTTCTTGGTTGACATGTATTAGAATGCATTAGTTAATGAACTCACAGACCCTAAACAGTTAAGTTAAAAAGTGTATATGCGATCCATGGAATTAATTGTTAATATGATTTAATTTAAAAAATTAATTTTATGTGATTCATTATTTCGTATATGTCATAAAGTTGGCTAAATATATAATTTCCATTGGTAGGACTCCATGGAACAAGAACGTAGTTGGATGTATAGTAGTCGTTATTTACCTGGGCGAGTTGGGTACAAGGAGGAGTGGGAGACAGGGGTTGAGCAGTTCATAACATTTGCTTGTAGTAATCCAGGTCATATGGATGGGAACAAAATACGTTGCCCATGTAGGAGATGTAAAAATTTGAGGTTTAAGAATTGTGATGACGTTAGAGTGCATCTATATAAATGGGGATTCATGCCTTATTACACGAACTGGACAGCTCATGGGGAGCCGTTTAAGGACCCGTCTGATCAGCCGTTTGATAATTGTGGTTCGTATGAGCATGCTGAGTATAGTTCACTTGTAAACCCATATGATCGAATGATATTTGATGCAGTTGGACCAAGTTCCCATCAGAATTTTACTGAAGTCGATGAACAACCTAATGAAGGTTTTAGACGCTTTTCTGATTTATTGTACTCGGCCGCTACACCTCTTTGGGATGGATGTGAGACGCATTCTGAGCTCTCTGCTGCAGTTCATTTGTCAAACCTTAAAGCAAAATATCACATACCAAGTGGGTGTTATGATGATATTGTGGAATTAATGAAAGGGACACAACCAAGTGATAGTAAGATGCCGTCCAATTGGTATGAAACGAAGAAATTAGTTTCACAACTAGGTCTTGCACATCTTAAAATTGATACTTGTGTTAACTACTGCATGTTGTTTTGGAATAATGATAAAGATGCTACACACTACAAGTTTTGTGGTGAATCTAGGTTTAAGCTGAGAAAAGGTGGACGGAATAAAGATAGAGCAAGAAAGTCTGCACACCATTTACCACTAACTCCTCGCCTTCAGCGACTATATGCTTCACTTTTACCTGCAGAGCACATGAGGTGGCACAGTGAGCATCGAGCCGTCCACATAGGGTTTTAAAACATCCTTTAGATGGGGAAGCATGGAAACATTTTGATTCCACATACCTGTGGTTTGCTGCAGAGCCCCGAAATGTTCGCCTTGGTGTATGTTCTGATGGTTTCGTTCCGTTTGGAAACTCTGGTAAACAATATTCATGTTGGCCGGTCATCGTTACACCGTATAATTTGCCACCGTGGATGTGTATGAAGAAACCATATATGTTTTTGACTTCATTGATACCGGGCCCTCGGAATCCACGTCAGAACATTGATGTCTATTTACAACCTCTTATTCATGAATTGAACCAGTTGTGGGAAGATGGTGTCCAAACATGGGATGTTTCACTTAAATAGAATTTTCAGCTCCGTGCTTCAGTTTTGTGGACCATAAATGACTTCCCGGCTTATGGGATGTTGTCAGGTTGGATGACTCATGGGAGATTATCTTGTCCTATTTGCATGGAGCAAAGTAAAGCCTTCCAGCTTGAGCACGGGAGGAAAACTTCCTTCTTTGATTGTCATCGACAATTTCTCGAGTTAGATCACCCATATAGAAGAAACAGAGTTGGCTTTAAGAAAGGAAAAATTGAAAAATCATTGCCTCCTGAGCGTCTTCCGCCTGAAACAATATTTCAACGTATCTCAAATTTGCCATCTGTTGTTCAGAATGGAGAGGTTTTAACCATACCAGGTTATGGTAGAATGCATAATTGGTCAAAAAAAAGTATTTCTGGGAGTTGCCTTACTGGAAGAATAATTTAATCCGCCATAATTTGGATGTGATGCATATAGAGAAGAATGTGTTTGATAATATATGGAATACAATGATGGATGTGAGGAATAAAACTAAGGACAACATGAAGGCTCGTAAGGATATTGAGATGTTGTGCAGTCGAGCAGAGCTAAATTTAATTCCTCAAGCCGACGGCGAACATTTAAACCCAAAGCAACTTTTACACTAAATTCACATCAGAGAACTGATATGCTCAATTGGGTTAAAACACTTAGACTCCCAGACGGGTATGTATCGAACCTTGGGAGGTGTGTGGACAGTAATGTAAGTCATATGTCTGGTATGAAAAGTCATGATTGTCATGTAATGATGCAGAGGCTCCTCCCAATAGCCCTTCAAGCGTTACCTGAAAATATTTGGAAACCGTTGACTGAGTTAAGTCAATTCTTTCATGATTTATGTTCTCAAGAGTTAGATGTGAATCACATGGTGGAGTTAGAAGCAAATATTCCTGTAATACTTTGCAAGTTGGAAAGAATTTTTCCACCTGCTTTTTTCGATTCCATGGAACATTTGCCGGCTCACCTTCCTTATGAAGCCAGGGTTGGAGGACCCGTTCAGTATAGGTGGATGTATAAGTTTGAACGTTGTATGCATGACCTAAAAATGAAGGTATCAAATAAGGCTCATGTTGAGGGTTCAATTTGTGAAGCGTATCTAATTGAGGAGACGTCAACATTTTGCTCTCACTACTTTGAATCTCATATTCCACATATGGCTACTAGAGTACCTCGTAATGATGATGGCGAACAAAGACAATATGATGAATCGGTGTGGTCCCGGGTCGTCCATATGGTGTCTCGATATATCGATATCTTGATGACAATGAAATGAGGGTTGCTACTGCATATGTGTTACTGAATTGTAAGGAGGTGAAGCCGTACCTCGAGTAAGTGACATAACACATATTTCCGTTATATATTCTACTCTAATAATAATACTTTTCTTCCTTTATACACAATGCATAATCTAGGTACACACTAAACGACCTTTATGTATATCTTCTAGTTTGTTTGTTGACGAAGTGCGTATGCATGCACCAAATATAGCAATGTCAGACCTGAATGTCTACATTGAGAATAACTTTGCTACATGGCTTAGAAACTATGTAAGTTACCTACACTTTCAGCTACTGTCATATTTTGCTTCTCAAGGGAAAGAAATATTCATAAAATTTATGATATGTAACTAGGTGAATGATGTGCGCAACAATATCACGGGCCGCTTTTTGTGGGATGTTGCGTGCGGGCCATCACGTTGTGTCGAGACTTGGCCTGTTTATTTCATAAATGGGTACAAGTTCCACATTAGCGACTGGGGTCGTGACAAAGCAACATTTAACAGTGGCGTGTGCATAAGGACTTCAGGATCAAGTGAGATTGAATGTGATTTTTATGGGGTGTTAGAAGAAATCATTCAACTTGAATATCCTGGATGGCCACAGAAACATGTTGTATTGTTTAGGTGTGCA
>SMDT01001926.1:0-63613 GCA_005392925.1 Aquilaria sinensis | reverse complement strand
GTAACTTTTCTCTCGTAAATCTAAATTATGTTATAATTTTCTAATAGTTAATGCATTATTTAAAATATTAGTTTTCCTTTTTATAAACTGGGTTTCTATGCCCGCCTGGACTAAGATCAATAAGTAAAGAAAAGTTTAGGAGTAATTTACAACAAAATGGAGGTTGATGATCAATTTGTAATGATAGTCAAATGTTTTAAGCCAAATAGTGCTTTTTGCCCAATAGAAAAATTTTCAAGTTACCTTCACTTATGCTCTAAATTATTTCTATTAGGTCAAAATCCATTTTACTCCTTCAAACTTTGTCAACTAGCTCAAAAGACACACTAAATTCTAGCGTGGTACAACTCAATCACTCAAAGTACTTAGCCCATTTGACCGTCCAATCTGTTAATTGACTAACCCATAAAAAAAAAAGAAGAAAAAACTATCTTTCTAGCCACCTAGCTTTTTAGTTTCTCTATTTTATACCTTATATTTTCATATCTAGCAATCTAAGCTTGTCCCTAATTCCTCCCCAGCCATTGCAACCTTACTGCCATCGCCACCCAATATGAAGTCCTTAGTCCCCCTCTGCACCGTTAATTCTTCCTCCTCGCACCACCACTTCGACTCTTAAAAGCACTTTTACTCCACTGTCAAACTCCACAAAGCTTTGCTGCTTTTCTTGATTCTCCTCCCTCGCCCCTACAACCTCCAAAGTTCCATCTCCCTTCATTTCCAAAATTTTGCTAAAAAACCTGGACGCAATTTCACCTGAATCTGTCTTAGACGTTGCACTTTTACCTAATTTCACTAAAAAACCTAGACTCAATTATAACTCTGATGGTGGCAAAACCAGTCCTTGCACCAATAATGTGATCAGGGAATTTGATTTGTATGGTTATGAGCCGTTTGATTTGCCAAAAAGAATTTGTTTCACATATGGCCGATGGGCAAAAAAAGACAATGGTACTGCTTTACGTATGAGCCAAAAGGGCCTTTGAGCTATTCAATTCTAGTCTTGCCACATATTCAACAATGGCAAATGCTTCAGTTTCCTCATTTGCTAGTGGTGGAGCTTAGGTAGTGAGCTTGCTAAGCACAAGGGGTTGAGCAGGGGTGGCAATGGTAAGTTATTGTCTTATTTGATCTTTCATTTTAAAATTAATATATTTTCTATAATTAATTATATTACTTGAAAAATATCAATATTTTGTTTTTTCAATGAAAACTTTCTTTGTAATTAAAGTTGATTTTATACTTGACTTTTTTTATTTGTAATTAACCCTAAACCCTAAAAACATGTAATATTATTTATTTTTTACTTGAATTTTTTTCCAAGATTATTTACATTTTGATTATCTTTTAGTTTATAATCTTTAAACTTCTAATAAGTTTTTGTTCAATTCTCATTAAGTGTTTCAAGTTACATCATTTCGTGATTTAGTGATTAAGACTTTAAATGTTTATAATAAGATTACTAAATTGTTAGAAATTTAATAGAATCAACAAAGTTAAGGGGTTAAAGAGGTAAAGTGCTCCATGTTTTTATAGCTGAAGGACTGAGTTGCACTGCATCAAAGTTTAGAGATTAAAAAACCTAAGTCATTATAATACGAGGAAATAAGATAGGTTTTGGCCTTACTATTATTGACGACGTCCATATTCCCTTTTTGTTTATTAGCTATTTAAGTTTAGCCCCTTATTTAAAATCTATATTTTCCTTCCTATTTTTTTTACATTGTCTAATAGTAATTTTTGAAATTTTAATTTAGACTGTCTAATAATTATGTTCTAATAATTTAAAATTGTATGATATTTTTATAGCTAATTGACAATTAAAATATAGTGTTTTAGATTTACATAGAAAAAAATTGATAATTTATAATATCTATTAATAGTTGGGAAAAAATAGTGTGTAAGATAGAAATTATTAGTATAAAGTTACTAGATAGTTTAAATTGTGATTTAAGAAAACATGGCTTAAACACTCAAAGGGGTTAACCAAGGATTATAATGAAGGTTTAGCCATTTAGGTAAGTAGTTAGCCCTAAGTTGTCATTTTCATCCTCTATTTGCATGCATTAATTCATATATGAAAAGGTCCAAAAGCAAATTAAGGAATCCATAAGCAAAACCAAAACAAGCACCATTCCAATGAATAAAATCATTTATAATGCAAGTGTGCCACACAAAATCCAAAGACTTATCGGGTATGATTTATATCATAATAAAGAGTATGCATTAGGTCCCTAAATGCACACAGCCTAAATGCAACTATATGTTTCTACATTCGACTCTAATGTTCATGCTAGGAATTAAAATATGCAATTAACTAAGCTAATTGCCATGTAAGCAACTATCATGCAAAGAATTAGGCAAGTGCTCATCCATAAGCAACCCCCCCAAACTTAAGCCAAACATTGTCCTCAATGTGAAAAGAAAGGAAAAGCTAGAGAGAGAGCTTGAAGAATCGTACCCGGGCAGGCGGATGTTCCTGCCTCCAACTAATCCTCATGCATGTCAGGTGTGCCGGACGACTCTCTGGCCAGTAGATAAGAAAGAGGAATGGTGGATGTGTCCTACGGGGCAGACTGAAAGAAGTGAGGGTAACAGGGGGGTGGGTGGTTTAGTGGGTGAGGGGTATACCACGAATGGACAGAAGGGTGGAGGTGAGGCGGGATTTGTGGGAAAGGTGGATAGTTAGAAGGAAGATCGGGGTTTTGTTGCATAGCCCCTTACTTGACTTGGGCCGAAATCATCTCTGCACACCCAACCAAAAGTGAGTATCTCTTCCGAGCCTCAGTAGCAAAGGAGGTGAATCGCCCCCTCCAAGTGATCAACACGTGAAATCACTTCATTTCGAAGCTCACCAATAGCAAGATGGATCTTGTTGAGGGCAACGACATGGGCTTCATTAGAAGCACGAGCAGGATCAATGAGTGGTTCCTCTTAAAGTGGTGCTTCTCCCTCTGGACCTAGCGGGTCATGGCCTCTTCATCTTCTTCTTGGTGGTCCTTGGCCTCTTGGCCCCCCGCTAACTCATAACCATATAGCTTGCTCAAGGAGATGTCCCTGGGTGTAAGAGCAAAGATGAATGAGTCCTTCAAGTAATGAAATTTAGCCTCCGCCAAAAGCTCCGTGATCAATTCTAGGAACAGGAGGTTACCTTTCGTTTGTTCTTGCCGCCCTACTTATGTTTTGTACTCTGTGTGCTCCCACGTCAACTTGGTAATTAGAGGCAATGGAAAAGAGGACTTGACCCCAGTCTGGAGTCACATGATCCGAGAGTTGATAAAGGAATGTCACACCTTCATTTCTGGCTTGAGGAAAGAGGTGGCAAAATGGATCTTTTACTTGGGGTTGTCCTTGCTATTAGTCTAAGGCACAACCCGCCCACATATTCTACTCATCATCAAATCAAAACCACCATCATAAAGAGGGTTTCTGATCTCCGAGTTGATCCTAAGGTGGTTGTTGATGTCATTTGGTGCAATATTCACGATTTTCCCTCGAACCGTCACCATCTTAGCCAAATGGCAGTTGGGCCAGGTGGCACTCAAATTGGCATAGAACTTGCCACAAGTGTTCAAAAGACCATGGTGCGTGGTGTAGTGCACCATGTCCTCCAAGCTCTTCGCTTGACCACCACTAAGATTTTGGCATTCTCCAGTGCTCCAAGATCAAATCCTCTATCGATGGTGAACTTTTTTTTCCCAAAGCCCTCACTTGGCCTTTTTGTTAACAAAGAAGAGGTACTCTATGGCCGGCTCTTGGGAATGTTTTTCCCGTGCCCTCTTGCCTTTTCCTTTGTCGGCATCCCTCCATTTGAAAATTCTTGGTGTCATTGTTCCTATACCTAGCAACAACATATATATAAAATTCTAATAATTAAAATGAAAGGCACATGTAGTCAATTAAATATTTCCACCCTCCAAGATAAAAGTTCTACACCACTACACACATCTACAAGTAATCACTTTGGACAAATATTGAACCTCAAGACATGAATTTATTTAGGCAAAAAGGTTTATCATGACATTGTTAAGGAATATGGCATACCAATTTCACGAAGCTATTGGCACTAACAATTGTGCATCTAAGCAAGAATGAGAACTTAAACCATCATCTTTGCACTACCTAGATGCTACTTATATCAATATGTACAGCCAAATAAGCACACATGCGAAGAAGTAAGTCCGTGAACATGCTATGAACAAAACAAGTCATGATGGCATAGCAAAAGTTCCATGATTTTCTTATAACCACACAAGCATTCGGATGCAAATGGAAGGTTTAATCATGTAGTATGCAACACCTAGATGCAATAGAAGCAAAGAACTAATGCCAAGAACACTTACATAAAGCTACATTATGCTTCCAAGACCCATATGGTGAAATAACCCAAATTCATGTTCTTGAGTTTCCGGAAAACTTGCAAGCTCAAATTTTTACAATGTAGCTCAAATTACTCATAATTATTGTTAGGTCTATTCAATTAGAGATAGAATCAAGCTATTGCAACATCCACAACATCAGGAACACACATCAAATAAGATTCACCATTGAAATTTCGTGGGTCTCCATGGGTGCTATTTTCAAGCTATGAGTTTGGTGTAAAATTATTGTTTCTATGCACAAAATTACTTCTTCATCAACATACTTATCAAGAGCAAGCATTAAATCAATCAAAAACATAAAAAAAATGGCCACTTTTGCCCACATATGCATATACCCCAATCAACATGATTTCACCAATTTCAAGTAAGAAAATTGAAAAGAGAATGATGAAAATCACTTACTTGATCCTTGTTTGTGCAAAAAATGCAAGAAAATTGATTCGTGGAGTGCACGGAAAGACTAGGGTTTGAAGGTGGAAGGGTTTAGAAAAAGATGAGTGTTTTGTGTGCAGGGGAACTAGGGGAAAAAAGGGTTTAAAGTGGCTATCGTGTGTCTGGCGCCTAGGTGCCATGAGTGGTGTCCATGGCGCCGCGGTGCCCAGCAAAATTCTCCTCTATGTGTTTTTTCGCATCCTGTCGCCAAGCAGTGCTATGACGCCCACGCCCATGCACAAACTCCTCCTTTGGGCCTTTAATTTTCAAAACTTGTACATTTTTACCCTCAAGTTTACCTTTTACCAAAATTCATGCCCGAAAAATTTTTAAAGTGTTGTTTTTTGCCCTTTTCTTTCCACCTATAAAAATCACACAATTTCTTCCCATTATTCAAGATAAAAATATAACAACTCTTAAATTAACAAAACACTATCTAAATGCAAATGAAATATTGGGGTGCCTCCCGAAAAATGCTAAATTTAACGTCTTTCGCTAGATAACTTCCCTTTTTGTGATTATTCAAGTAGTTGGGTCCACCAAGTGAAGCTTGTTGGAAATTTGAGGCTCTTCTCTGTAGTAATGTTTCAAGCTTTTCCCGTTCACTTGAAATGTTCTTCCATCATCCATTCTCAACTCAACAGCTCCATAAAGTGAGACCTTTTCCACCACAAATGGGCCCGACCATCTTGATTTTAATTTGCCTGAAAATAACTTGAGCCTTGAATTGAATAAAAGCACCTTTTGACCCGGAACAAATTTTTTCCTCATAATGAGCTTGTCATGCCTTATCTTTGTCTTCTCCTTGTACAACTTGGCACTCTCATAAGCTTCCTGATGAAACTTATCAAACTCATTCAATTGGAGAAGTTGCTTTTCTCCGACTTCCTTTAAATCAAAGTTGAGCTTCTTGATTGCCCAAAATGCATGATGTTCAAGCTTCACCGGTAAGTGACAAGGCTTGCCAAACACAAGCCTATAAGAAGAAATTCTGATCGGTGTCTTGTCAGTGGTCCGATAAACCCAAAGAACGTCACCAAACTTCATTACAAACTTCTTTACCCAATGATTTCTCATTCCATTGACCATCTTCTCACGAATTTGCTTGACTTCTCGATTAGAAACCTCCGTTTGGCCATTTGATTGTGGGTGATAAGGAAAATCTATCTTGTGTCTCACACCATACTTGGCTATCAATTGTGCAAAGATCTTATTACAAAAATGAGACCCTCCATCACTCACTATGGCTCTTAGAGTACCAAAGTAGGAGAATATGTTCTTTTGGAGGAATTTGACCACTACCTTTGCATCATTTGTAGGTGTGGCAATGGCTTCAACCCATTTAGAGACGTAATCTACTGCCAATAATATATAAGAGCAACCAAAGGAAGGTGGGAACGGTCACATGAAGTCAATACCCCGCACATAAAATATCCCAACCTCCAAAATATTAGTAATGGCAACTCATGTTTTCTAAAGATATTTCCCACTCTTTGACAATTGTTACAAGTCTTCACAAAAGCATATTCTTAAAATGAGAAGGAAAATAGAAACCAGATTGAAGTACCTTTGTGGTGATCCTTGTTGGTAAAAAAAGTCCACTATAAGGAGATTAATAGTAATGGTGAATGAAATCCAGCATTTCCTCCTTGGGAACTGTTGACACCCAATTTCGTCCGGCCATTAAAATAATTTTAAAAAAATTAAATAAAAAAAATTAATTAAAAAAAATGTATTATTATTATTATTGTTATTATTATTACTAAAATTTTTTTTAATTAGTTTAAAATATATTTTTTTGTTTTGTTTTGTGAAGATTTGATATATGTGTGTATATGTGTATGTTTGAAAGAAAAAAAAAAAAGAGAAAACTCCATAAAAATGACAAAATTAAAAAGTTTGAGATAAAAATAACAAAATTGAGAAGTTTCAGGCAAAATTGACAAATTCTGAAAGTTCCAGGAGCATTTGGTAGTTTGTCACATAAAATTTTGAGCCTGCCGACGTTTCTGGCCCAAATTGACAGAAAACGACAAAATTGTCAAAATCAGAAGCTTCAGGAACTTATCCAGAGGCTGAGAGACGTAAAGGACTAAAATTGTCATTTTACCAATTTAAGAGATAAGTTTGAAATTTTTTATTAATTTATCCATCAACAGTTGAGCTAAACTTCCTCTATAAATAGCCCCCAAAATTTTGTGCTAAACACATAAAAAAATAGATAAAAAAATTTCAGAGCTCTGTTTTAAAAAGAGAAAATAAAGCCTTAGTCCCTAGCCTATCCTCCCTCTGCCAAAAAATCCCACAATTATTTTTTTTTTACGTTTCGACTACCTTCTTCCTCCGTTTTCTCTTTCTTTCTTTTGCTGTCGCCGTCCTATCCCGCTGCCGTCGCCCTGCCGCCGCCGTCCCGCCGTCGCCCCCACCGACGCCGCCGTCGCCCTGCCGTCGCCTCGCCGTCGCTCCGCCGTCCCGCCCTGCCGTCGCCTCTCCGCCTCGCCGCCCCACCGCCGCCGCACACAGCTGCCGCCAGCCTGCCTTCCCCCCCTTCGCGCGCGCCTTCGCGTCTCTGTTCTTCAGATTCAAAAACTTGTTTTGAAAGGTGAAACCTTGATTCCATACTTCATCTTTTCAATTTCTTTCAATTTGGTCACTAACCTTTTTATTTTGTCTTTGCAGAAAATTAATTAATTAACTCTTTTATTTTTTTTACTTGTTTATTTATTTATTTATTATTGTTATTATTACTAACCTTTTTTCTTTTTTTTTTTGTTATTAACAACTAACAACTAACTTGCTAATTTTTACTAACCTTTATTATTATTGTTGTTAATAATTAATTAAATTGTCTAACTTTTATTATTGTTGTTAATTAATTAATTTAATTAACTTGGTTAATTAACAATTAATTAACTTTGGCTAACTTTATTATTGTTGTTAATTAATTAATTTAATTAACTTGGTTAATTAACAATTAATTAATTTGGCTAACTTTTATTATTGTTGTTAATTAATTAATTAACTTGACTAACTTTTAATAATTATTTAAACTTGTTAATTAATTAATTTAATTAATTTTAATTAACTTGGTTAATTAACAATTAATTAATTTGGCTAACTTTTTATTATTGTTTGTTAATTAATTTAATTAACTTGGCTAACTTTTTATTATTGTTGTTAATTAATTAACTTGACTAACTTTTTATTATTGTTGTTAACAATTAATTAAACTTGGCTAATTTCTATTATTGTTGTTAATTAATTTAATCAACTTTGCTAACCTTTATTATTATTTATTATTAAAGTGGGATGGCCAAAAAGCCCCACTTTATTTTTATTTAATTCACCTTTACCCTTTACTAATAAATAAATAAATGAAAATTAAAAGAAGGTTATTTTGTAATTAATTATTAAGGCTAATAAAAAAAATCATTTTTAAAAGCCAATTATCTTTTATTTTTTTTATTATTTCTTTAAAAATAACAAAGTTGACTTTTTATTCCTTTTTGTTAAAATTAATAAATAGAAATAATTAAATAATTCTAAAAAAAATATACAAATCAATTCTTTTTAAACATATCTTTAAAATTAAAAATTCAAGAAAAATCCAATAAAATTATAATTAGTAATTAATTAAATAATTAAAATTTAACAAAAATTAAAAAATCCATGACCAAATGATCCGCCAGGATCCATGGCTTGGAAATATTTTTAAATAAAGTATATAAATAAACTTTTCTTTATTAAAAATAAAATTTTGGGACTAATATATTAATTATTTATTAAAATAATTATAATATAACTTTTTAGTTTTCTTTATTAATAAAAAGAACAAAAAAAAAGGTAAAATTTTTGGGTTAATATTTTATTCAGTAATATTTTACTTATTTCTTTTAAAATAATAAAATATGACTTTTTTTTAGTAATAAAAATAATGATAAAAGTAAAATTTTTGGGCTAATATTTTATTCAGTAATATTTTGCTTATTTCTTTTAAAATAATGAAAAGATATAACTTTTTGTTTCCTTTATAAAAATCTTAGCAAATGATTTCAAAAATAGAATAAATTCAAAAGGATTAAATTATCTCTTAAATATCTTAGACTTATTAATTAAAATTATTTATAAAAAAAAAAGAACATAAAAATGAAATATAAATATCAAAACTTTCCTTTATTTTTTTAAAATATACATATAAATTTTATTTTTTTTAAGATCCTTGTTAAAATAATCACTTCTTTTTTTAGTTAATCTTTTTTTATCAAAAATAAAATATATAAATATCAAAATTCTTCTTTCATGTTTAAAAATATATATAAAATCTTTGATTTCTTAATCTTTTTTTTTGGTTAAATTATCAAATAAACTATTAAGACTTTTCTTTTATTTTTAAAATATACATATTTTTTTTTGGTTTCTTTATTAAAGATCTTGATTAAATAAAAAAGAACAAATATAAATCTTTCTTGATTAATTTATTTTTAATAAACATAAAATAAATCTCAAGATTAATTAATTAACTTTCTTATAAAAAAAATTAATTACTTTTTAATTCTTTTATAAATTGAGTAATTATTTAAATAATAAATATCCTTCATTAAACAAGGAAAGAAAAAGAAAGGAAAGATAAAATCAAAAAGAAAAGAAAGATAAGAAAAAGAAAGGAAAGATAAAATCAAAAGGAAAAGAAAAAATAAGAAAGATAAGAAAAATAAGAAAAAGAAAAGAAAGATAAAATAAAAAGAATAAAAAAAAAAAAGAAGGAAAAGAATAATAAAATATAAAAAGAAATAAGAAAGATCTTTTAAAGATCATTAACAAAAACCTAAAATTTTAAAAGACTTACAAAAATAGTAATTAAAATAACAATTACTTCCATTAAAGATAAAAAATCCATATTTACAATATGGATTAAATTGTTTAAAATTTCACCAAATTCCGTGTCCAAATGACTCGGCAGAGTCCATGGTTCGGAATAAAAATCTTCCGTGTCCAAATGACTCGGCAGAGTCCATGGTTCGGAAGAATAAAATTCTATACAAATTAATTACCAAAAATCCACATCCGATTAATTCAGTTAAAAATTCTAGATTGAAAATTAACTGAAATTTATTTAAAAGCAAAGCGAAACAAAATTAAAATCAACTAAGGTGCCAATTTTTGGGCGTTTTAACAAAGTTGTTTTAACGTAACCGTACTCCCGAACCCCGAACTCTCGCAGACCAATATTTAAGGTGACCAATCGACCTAAACATAAACCGATTGGTGGCGACTCCAGAAAACCCGACGTTGCCACAGGAACATACCTCCTAATGATTTGATCGGCATACACAAACAATATTTCACATCCGCTAAGAACTTCTTCTTTTGTTGGGAACTTAATTCTAGAGGTAATACCCCACATTCCAAATAATTCACATAATCGGCAAACCAAGGAGTGCTAGCTTTTACTTCTAGAAGATGTTCATCTAGGAATGACTCCTTGATGGGCAATGAATGTTGCTCGTTCTCCAACTCAAGTCTTGAAAGGTGATCTACTACTACATTCTCACTTCCTTTCTTGTCTCTAATCTCAACATCAAACTCTTGTAGAAGCAAAATCCACCGAATCAACCTTGGTTTAGCGTCCTTCTTGGTGAAGAGATACCGAATAGCCGCATGGTCGGTGAACACTATCACTTTTGTGCCAAGGTTGTATTGCTAGAATTTATTAAGAGAAAACACCATTGCCAACATCTCTTTCTCCGTGGTGGTATAGTTTTGTTGTGTTGGGTCCAAGGTCTTGCTTGCATAGCAAATGGCCCGAAAAATCTTCTCTCTTCTTTGGCCAAGCACCTCTCCCACCGCAAAGTCACTTGCATCACACATAATCTCGAATGGTTGACTCCAATCCGGTGAGACAATAATGGGTGCTTCCACAAGCTTCTTTTTAATTAACTCAAATTCCTCTAAGCAATAATTATCAAACTCAAACTCGGTATCCTTCTCCAATAATGAACAAAGAGGCTTCACAATCTTGGAGAAATCCTTAATGAATCTTCTATAAAAGCCCGCATGTCCAAGGAAGCTTCTCACACCTTTCACATTCTTTGGTGGAGGCAATTTTTCTATGGCCACAATTTTTGCTTTGTCTACCTCAATACCCTTGGAAGAAATTTTGTGTCCAAGAACAATGCCGGATTTTACCATAAAGTGGCACTTCTCCCAATTAAGAGCAAGGTTGGTCTCTTCACATCTCTTCAATACCTTCACTAAATTTCCCAAACAATCATCAAAGGAAGAGCCAAAAACCGAGAAGTCATCCATGAATACCTCCATAATCTTCTCTACCATATCGGCAAAGATGGCCATCATGCACCTTTGAAATGTGGCCGGTGCATTGCACAACCCAAATGGCATCCTCCTAAATGCATAAGTGCCATAAGGACAAGTGAAGGTTGTCTTTTCTTGGTCCTCCGGTGCAATGGCTATTTGGTTATACCCGGAATACCCATCAAGAAAACAATAGAATTCATGACCAGCCAACCTATCCAACATTTGATCAATGAAAGGTAAAGGGAAATGGTCCTTTCTTGTAGCCTTGTTGAGGTTTCGGTGGTCATACACACCCTCCAATAAGTGACGGTTCTAGTGGCAATGATATCCAAGTTTTGGTCTATCACAATGGTTATCTCTCTTTTTTTAGGGATTACTTGAACGGGGCTAACCTATTGGCTATCGAAGATGGGATAAATTATACCAGCATTCAATAGTTTCAAAATCTCCACCCTCGTAACTTCTTTCATGGCAGGATTTAACCTTCTTTGGTGCTAAACCGAAGGTGTATATTTGTCTTTCATTCGAATCTTATGCATGCAAATGGAAGGGTTAATGCCTTTGATATCACTAATAGACCATGCAAGTGTATCTTTGTGCTCCTTTAGTACCTTTAACAACTTTTCTTCCTCCAACAAAGTTAAGCATGAAGAGATAATCACCAAAAAAGAATTACCAGAACCCAAGAACACATATTTCAAATCACTAGGCAACACTTTCAAATCCAATTTGGTGCACCTTTCTCATTCAGATCAAGCAAGCATAAATTCTCACATGTATTCATCAAAGTCCTATCATCCACTAATGCATTCAAAGCAATAGACATATCATCAACATCATTCCCAATAGCATCATCATAACTCAACAAAGTCATCAAGAGTGAATCATCATATAGAAATTCTTTCTTCACTTCACCAATGCAAGTATTCACCACATCAAGAAGGAAATAAGCACTAACCTCATCCAGAGCTTTAATAGCTTGGGAGATATTGAAGTCCATGCTCTCTTCATTAACCCTCAATGTTAACTTGCCTTGCTCAACATCAATCAATGCCTTACCGGCAGCTAAGAAAGGTCTTCCAAGGATTAAAGGAATGTCCCAGTCCTCCTCCATATCAAGTACCACGAAATCCACTGGAAAAACAAATTTTCCAACTTTTACAAGCACATCCTCCACCATTCCTCTTGGATATGTCAATGATCGATCGGAAAGTTGAAGACAAATGGTGGATGACTTAACTTCACCCAACTCCAATTTCCTGAAAAATGACAGTGGCATAAGATTGATGCTTGCGCCAAGATCACATAATGCCATATTATGAGAGAATGGGCCAATTGAACAAGGTACTACGAAACTTCCCGGGTCTTTGAGCTTTTGGGGAAGCTTCCTTTGGAGAACTGCACTACACTCTTCACTAAGCTTGACGGTCTCATAATCTTCAAATTTTCTTTTCTTTGCAATGATGTCTTTCAAGAATTTGGCATAGTTGCGCTTTTGAGTTAATGCTTCCAAAAGAGGAATATTTATGTGAAGCTTCTTGAAATTCTCCAAGAATTTCCTATATTGCTCCTCAAGCTTCTTCTTTTGAAATCTTTGTGGGAATGGCAAAGGTAGGTTCGGTGGGGCTTGTTGAACCTTAGATGGTTGCTCTTAAGGCATCTCCACCACTTGTTCCTTTTCCATTTGCTCTTCATTCTCAACCATATGAGTGACTTGAGAAGGTCTATTCTTGTATGGATCTTCAAGTTGCTTGCCTCCTCTAAGTGTGATGGCTTGATAATGTTCTCTTGGATTTATCTTGGTGTCACTAGGAAATTTCCCTTTTTGAGATGTCTTCACCGCCAAAGCCAATTGCCCAATTTGATTCTCCATGTTCTTGATGCTTGCACTCACATTTGCCTCCATACTAGCAAAGTTAGCACTCAAGCTAGCCGTTTTGGCTTCATTCTTCTCCATTCTATTTTTTGTCTCTTTCATGAATTGCAACATAATTTCTTCCATAGAGGGCTTTTTCTCCATTGAGGCTTGGTTGAAACTAGGAGGTGGTAATGGTTGTTGCACATTTCTTGTGTTGCGATAAGAGAAATTTTCATGGTTCCTTTAACTTAGGTTATATTGATTTCCCATTTGGTTGCCTGTAAACCCAAAATTCCAGTTGCACATGAAATTTGCTTCTTCAAGCTCCATATCCATATGTCTACCATATATGTTGGAGGTAGAGGCGGCAACTTGCTCAATAGTTAGCTCCTTTTTGTTGGTGATGAATACTCATAAGTGTATTGTTATTAAGGGGTTTAAATCATTATTATACACTTTAAGCAAGATTAATTTCAATATTCTAAGCATTTTTTCACCGGGTTACTATTAATGCATTTTTATTATTCACACGTTTTTTACTATTCATAGTTACTATTCATCGAATTATTATTTATAGTCACTATTCACTGATTTACTATTCATATGCGCTTTCTACTATTCATACGTGTTTTACTATTCATCAATATTAAATAATTATTTTTTTATATAGGTAAAATCATCACTTTGTGACCCTTCATGAGAAAAATCATATCTGAAGCTGTAGATGTCGAAATTGAGTTATTCCAAATTCATCTGAAAGCCAGCACATAGATCTTCAACTCTACTTCATTTTATGAGCTAATTTGATTGTTTTTATAGTCAAAATCTAATTATAGATGAGACCATTCGTTATTTTTGTATACTAAAGAGCAGTTTTTGTAGAAAAATCATAACTTAAGCTATTGATGTCTGATTTAAATGAGCAAGCTATCGATTCGAAGCTAAATAGGAGATCTACAACTTCTGTGCTTTGCGGAAGAGCTGATCTAATGTCTACAATGGTTGAAAAATTAAAAGAAGTTGTGGCCCACCATTATTGATTTGTATTTACCTACATTTTACCATTTTATTTTTACCATTTCACCCACCCCAAAACTCTATAAATAGGCACCTTAGGGGGAAGGGTGAAGGATGCCATTTTCTTAGGCTATTTCCATGTTCTTGTATCATCTTTAGCTTTTTTCCTTTGTTCTTATTCTAGTTTTCAATACCGAAGCTCTGTCCAAGTATTTTCTCGTTCTTCTTCTTGTTATTCTTTTGATCTTTCAATCCATGTTTATTTTATCTTTCTACACGTTGTTTACTTTTATTATGTCTAACTAATTTTCTTTTTGCTAAGGTGAAAGGGTGAAGCTTTTGGTGTAGAAGGTTATGATTGATTTGAATGGATCACAACGTTAACGGTATTTTCTTTCTTAATCTATTTAACTTCCTTCCTTGTTAAGTAGGAGTCTTGATTCATCATAGTCAAATCATTGGCATAAAAGCTGCTTGATTCCCTCTGTAGAACATGGCTCTGCCGGCTATATTGGAATCTTGAGTTATTGTCGACAAAGGTTGGCATGATGGATACTTGAACCCATTAGCAAGTGTTGGCATTTTAAGATCAATGAAAGTTAATACTAACTAAATTCCCCGATTGGGACCTCCTTTATGTGTGGATCTCAATTGAGTGGTAAGATGGGCTAAAATTAATCATAACCGATATACTAAAAGTGGATCCCCTAACCTTAGCTATTTATTTGAATTTTAATTTTTAATCAACACCTGTTCACATCTTCCATCAAACTTTCTTTATTAAAAATTCAACTTGTATTTCTTAATTCACTTCCCTGTGGTTTGACACTCGGACTCCCGAGATTTTATTACTTGTGACAACTTACACTTAGGTTACAACTGCTAGAGCGCAGCAAGTTTTTGGCGCCATTGCCGAGGAAGTAAAATTAGAGTACAAGTTAAATTTTTTTTCTTTTTGTTCTTTTTATTTTATTTTATTTTATTTTTTGTTCTTTATATGGCAGGCTGAGCCTCCTACCTTTTAATTTGTGTTAATGTTATTTTTCTTTATTGTTGAATGGAAGGCTGAGCCTCCTACATTTTATTTTCTATTTATTTTGTGTTATTTTTTTTGTTGAATGGCAAGTTGAGCCTCCTATCTTTTATTTTTTGTTCATATTGCTTCCTTTTTATTTATTTTTCTTATTATTATTGTATGGACGATTGAGCCTCCTACCTAACTTGTTATTAATATTTTCTTTTCTTGTTATTATTTTGTTAATGCATGAAAGCTTGGTCACGTACATCAAGTGGTAGACTGGTAAGAGAATCTTCATATTCTTCAAATATGGCTGAACACATTAATGAACAAGAAGATAATTATTTTCTGCATAATGACCAAGATCAGCTTAGGACACTTAGAAAACTCATGAATCCCATAAGAAATCGCACTCAATCATGCCTAATATTTCCGACTGATGTATGTCACTTCAATTTCAAGCCAGATATTATTAAACTTTTACCAACTTTTCATGGCTTTGATTATGAAAATTCATATTTGCATTCGAGGAAATTTGAGGAAGTCTGTCACACATATAACAACCTAAACTGTAGCATAAACATTATCAGGCTTACGCTTTTTCCTTTTTCTTTAAAAGATAAAGCTAAAACTTGGCTACAGTATCTTAGGTCAGGCTCCGTTAATTCATGGGATGAACTGAAACAACAATTCTTGAAAAAAAAAATTTCTTCCCATAGAACAAATTGTTTCAAAAGGCAAATCACCACTTTCTTGCAAAAATTAGGTGAAACTTTTTACTAGTGTTGGGATAGATACAAAGATTTACTTAACACATGCCCATACCATGGTTTTGAAACTTGGAGATTAGTCTCACATTTTTATGAAGGTTTGACACCTAGGGAAAGACAAATAGTAGAAATGATGTGCAATGGAACATTTGAGGATAAATATCCTGATGAGGCAATGGATTATTTAGACATGTTAGCAAAGAATGCACAGAATTGGGACACCGCTAGTACTTATGAGATCCCAGGTAATACTCAATCACTTGCATTTAGTGGAGGCATATACAATCTTAAGGAAGATAATAACCTTCAAACAAAATTTGCATCTCTAGTTAGAAAGGTTGAGCCATTAGAAATGAAGAAAACTGGTTATTTAAAATCTGTTAAAAAAATTATTTGTCACATTTGTGAGACCAATGATCATTCCACTAACAATTGACCAACCTTGCCCACTTTCAAAGAATGTCTCCATGAACAAGTTAATGAATTAAACAACTTCAAGAGACCATTTGTAGGAATGGACTAATGAAGTTTTCATTTGGAAATGAAGTTAATTCCACTAGCAATTGTAGGAATGGACTGATGAAGTTGTCATTTGGAAATATGACAGTGGAGCTAAATATTTTCAATTTGCTTAAGCAATCTCCTCAAAAGGAAGATGAAAGTGAAGATGTCTGCATCATTGGTGAAATTATAGAAAACTATATCCAAGAAGGGAGTATTTCTAATTCTCTTAAAAAGTGTTTAGTTAATTCATTTGAATCAAGTATGCAAATAGATCAGAATACATCTAACATATGTTCATTTCTTGATTCTTCATGGGTGAAGGGAAACACATGTTGGAAACCAAAAATTGAAGAGCAAAATAAAATTCACACAATTGAGTTGAAGCTTTTACCTAAACAATTGAAGTACCTAATGTCAGAGAAAGATGCTAAATCAAGGCTGATACGTTGGATCAAATTACTCCAAGAATTCAACATTGTGATCAAGGATAAGAATGGCTCCAAAAATGTTGTCACTAACTACTTGTTATGACTAACAACGAATTCAACAATTGAGGCTGCACCCATAAATTATTGTTTTCCTGATAAATTTCTATTTTCTATCACTACAATACCTTAGTTTGCTAATATTGTCAATTTTTTGGTGACAAGATGGATACCAACTCAATGGAGTAACCAAGATAAGAAGAAATTTCTACATGGGGTGACAAATGTTTATTGGGATAACTCTTATCTTTTCAAATACCGTCATGACTAGATATTTACAAGATGCATACCTAAGGATAAGGTCAAAAGTGTCATTAAATTTTCTCATTTTAAAACATTTGAAGGGTATTTTTTTATCAAAGAAAACAACTGTAAAGATTTTGAAGTCTGAATTTTACTGGCCCTTTTTGTTTAAAGATGCACATGCATTCTGCAAAGTCTTTGAAAATTGTCAAAAAGTAGGATTCATTTTTCCTCAGTTAAGTGGTGGATACGGTACTCCATGGCTCTCAAGTCGGTTATCTCAGTTTCCCATAATAACTGATTTCTTTATCTCTTCTCTCAATTTTTTCTCACCAATGGATTCTACTCTTTCTGCTTTGCAAAAATACTTTCTTTCTCTCCCAATAAATGTTCTTAAAAAAGATTTATCAAGCTAGATGTGAAAGATTCAGAGTTTTTTATGCACAAAGGCATTCCTGACAATGTGTGGTGATTAATTGAAGCTAAGGTCCATTTGGCTGGTGAAATTTCAGATGCATTTATGCCTCACATGCCTGGCTTAGGCAAAAGCGCTTATGGCAAAAAGTGAAGAGCAAAAAGGTTACGCGTTTGTCACAATTGTGGTCGATGGAATTGTGATACTAAATGTCATTTTTTAGGGATGATGTTCGATAATCGAGAAGATAAAAGAAAATTCATTAAGAATGGCCTACGTAAGGAATCTTTGGATGATATCGGATTGACTCTTGAAACGCATTCTTGTGGAATAGTGCAACACGAAATTCTTGGTTTATGGAGAGCTTTTTATAAAGAACGAGAGCGTTATAATCTTGGGAATCTGACTTTAAACGACCCTGTTTGCCAGTTTGTAAGAAAACTGGATGAGAAGCATATCCCCGACTCATAGAAGGCGTTGAAGTCATTACTGGACGTAAAACCAGTGGAAGATGTGAGCCATAGTCACAACTACTTTACATTAATGTTATTTTATTTTTATTTTTATTTTTTTCTTTACAGGTTGTCAATCCTTAATAAGTGAGAAGCACTGTGGAAGAGAGCAATCAGACTTCTGGATTTTTTTTTTATCTTGTCTTTTAGTTTTACTATCAGTATTTTCTTCATTTTGGTTTAAGTATTTTTAGGTTTTTCATTTTCAATAACTACCATTTCAAGTAATTTCTTCTTCACTCTTCTTTTCTATGTTTTGACATTGGGGACAATGTCTTAATTTGGTTGGGGGGAGGGATAGTTGATATTTGATTTTTTTTTTAGCTTAGTTTCTCTCATGCTAATATTAAAACCATTAGATAAAGTACTAGTTTATGATGGCTAAGTAAAGAGTAATTTTTCACTCTTGAGACGCATCCTATTTTAGGCATGCTAGTCATAACATTTTTTTTTTGTAGGTTTTTAGAACATGTACAAGATGACACACTCACTAGTAATCTATATTTTCTATCTTGAAAATTTCTATGCTTGGTGATGAAATTGTTGAGGTGATGAGCTACATTAAAGTTTACATGTTTGAAATCTTATTTGACATAATGATTTAGTTTAAATGTTATTCACTTTGATAAGGGATTAGGATGTTTAAGTTATGAATTGTTGATATTTTTACACATGCTGAAAATCTTTATTATCTTTTAGATTTAAAAGAATACTCCAATTATGCAGTTGTTGGGACTTCTAATGAACCATATCTTAGCTTGATTTGAATAAAAAAAACTTAAAAAAAAAACAACACCAAGAAGTGTTGAAAAGACTTGGAAAATGAAAAAAAAATGAACAAGAATTAAAATGAATGTGTTGTTTTTTATTGGAAAAGCTTGCCTATTACCAGGGTTCTCCAAATAAGGCTTGAGCCAAAGTTCAAAAAAAAAGAAGAACATTTTAAAGTGTAATAGTGTGAAAGACCGCCAAAGCAATGGTTTTGAATTATATTTGTTCTAATAAGCTGCAAATATTGGTATGATTTACTGAAATCTTTTATACACTCCTTATAGTAAGTCACACATTTACTGCACTCAGTAACTCATAATCTTTCACACTTTTCCTTTGTTTGAGTGGTTGAAATGTGCATAAATCATTATGAAATTTTTTTTTATTTTCAGTACTATAATTTTGATGCTCATTACTTCAATGGTTTCTAATCTATGGTATAGAGATTGTTAGTAGAAAACATTGGATGAAACCTGAGTATTCATTGAGTACATCGCCTTACTTGCTAGGAACTAGCAAGAACTTGGTTGGGGGGTGTGATGAATACTCATAAGTATATTGTTATTAAGGGTTTAAATCATCATTATACACTTTGAGTATGATTAATTTCTATATTCTGATCATTTTTTCACGGGATTACTATTCATTCATTTTTACTATTCACACGCATTTTTACTATTGATAGTTACTATTCATAGTCGCTATTCACTGAGTCACTATTCACCAACTTACTATTCATACGCGGTTTACTGTTCATTAATGTTAAAATATATATATTAAATAATTATTTTTTATGTAAGTAAAAGTCATCACTTGGCGGCCCTTCACGAGAAAAATTCATATCTGGAGCTGTAGGCATCGGAACTGAGTGATTCTAAATTCATCTGAAAGCCAACATATAGATCTTTAACTCTGCTTCATTCCACAAGCTAGTTTGATCGTTTTCATTGCCGAAATCTGATTATAAATGAGATCCTTCGTTATTTCGTGTCCTGAAAAGCAGTTTCGGTAGAAAAATCATAACTTGAGTTACGGATGTCCGATTTGAGTGAGCAAGCTATTGATTCGAAGCTAAAGAGGAGATCTACAACTTCTGTACTTTGAGGAGGAGCTGATCTGATGTTTACAATGGATAAAAAATTAAAAGAAGTTGTGGCCTGCCATTGTTGATTTGTATTTACCTACATTTTACCATTTTATTTTTACCATTTCACCCACCCTAAAACTCTATAAATAGGCACCTTGGGGGGACGGTGAAGGTTGCCATTTTCTTAGGCCATTTCCATGTTCTTTAGTTTTTCTCCTTTGTTCTTGTTCTAGTTTTCAATACCGAAGCTCTGTCCAAGTGTTTTCTCGGTCTTCTTCTTGTTCTTTCTTTGATCTCTCAATCTATGTTCATTTCATCTTTCTACATGTTGTTTACTTTTATTATGTCTAACTAATCTTTTTTTTGCTAAGGTGAAAGGGTGAAGCTTTTGGTATAGAGGTTATGATTGATTTGAATGGATCACAACGTTAACGGTATTTTCTTCCTTAATCTATTTAACTTCCTTCCTTGTTAAGTAGGAGTCTTGATTCATCATAGTCAAATCATTGGCACAAAAGCTGCTTGATTCCCTCTGTAGAACATGGCTCTGCCGGCTATATTGGAATCTTGAGTTATTGTCAACAAAGGTTGACATGATGGATACTTGAACCCATTAATAAGTGTTGGCGTTTTAATATCAATGAAATTTAATACTAACTAAATTCCCTGATTGGGACCTCTGCTATGTGTGGATTCCAATTGAGTGACAAGATGGGCTAAAATTAATCATAACCGATATACTAAAAATGGATCCCCTAACCTTAGCTATTTTATTTGAATTTTAATTTTAATTCACACTTGTTCACACCTTCTACCAAAACTTTCTTTGTTAAAAATTCAACTTGCATTTCTTAATTCACTTTCCTGTGGTTCGACACTCGGACTCCCGAGATTTATTACTTGCGACAGCCTACACTTGGGTTACAACTACTAGACTGCAGCAGTTGATCAACTTGGACACTTGATTCAGGAAAGAAGCTATTTGTGCCGACAAGACGGTCAATTGATCAATCTCAAGTATCCCTCTTCTTAGTTGAACTCTTTCTTCTGGCCATTCCTCTCCATTTAATGCTAATTGCTCTAGAATTTGAAAGGCATCACCAGTTGTCTTTGACATCAAGGATCCACCGGCCGAAGCATTAATCATAAATCTTGAAGTGGATACCAAGCTTTCATAGAAAAGTTAGATTTGTTGACAATCCAAGAATCCATGTTGTGGGAACTTTCTAAGTAACTTCTTGAATCTCTTCCAAGCCTCTGAAATGGACTCCATCTCATATTACTTGAATGTCATAATAGAAGCTCTCAAGTAGGTGGCCTTGGATGGAGGGAAAAACTTACTCAAGAATTTTTTGGTCATTTCATTCCATGGAGCAATGCTTCTCTGTTGAAGTGATTGATACCGACCCTTAGCCTTATCTCAGAGTGAGAAAGGAAACAATTAAAGTCTAATAGCATTAGTGGAGACTTCATTAGCCTTGTATGTGTTACAAGCTTCCAAGAAGTCCGCTATGTGAGTGTTAGGATCCTCCGAAGCCAAGCCTCCAAACTGGTTTTGTTGGATAAGAGAAATTAAGGCCGGTTTTAGCTCAAAGTTGTTGGCTTGGATTGGTGGCCTTACAATACCCAAATAATTCTTTGCTACCAAGGGTAGGATGTACTCCCTAATAAGCCTTTTTAGATTTCTTGGATAGACTGTATCTTGATGATCCATCCCTCCATTTCTTCCATTGCCACCATCATATCCATTGCCATTATTGATACCCAATTTTGTCCGGGTACTGACTTTTGTACTTAAGTTTTAGGTTAGGAAAATTAGTTTAGGGGACATTTTCACTTTTAGGGACTAATTGGTCATTTGTTAGGAGTTTGGGTCATTTATGTCATTTTAGGGTTTTCCATAGTTAGTTGGTCTAGTCACATTTAGGTTATATTGTTATTTTGGTCTACAAATTAGAAATTTTAAGTGGTCATCTAGGGTAGAAATAGGAGTTGATTTAGTTTAGGTACTAATTTAGAATCCTAAAGGTCTTGTAGGGTCAATTTAGGAAAAACGGGAAAATTTAGGGAAAAGCTAGGAATTTTTAAAGGATTTTAGGGAAAATTGGAAAGTTTGAGGTAAATTTGTCAGAAATGAAGAGTTTGGGGGCAAATCTGTTGAGATCCTGAAATTTTAAGGAAAATATGGAAAATTTTAGAAAGTTTTGGGCTCAATTGACAAATCCTTAAAGTTTTTGGTCAAATTGAAATTCGCATAAAATTTAGGGCAATATCAACTGCTTGAGAGTTTTTGTTGGACTTAAACTGACACTTTACCAGATTATATCCTAATCTCCTCAAATAGAATTTGGATCAAGTTTAAACTCTGTTAAATCCAGTTAATTTCGCCTAGCCTCTCTTAGTATAAGTATGGTCCATTAATTGATAAAAAGAGGAGAGGGGATTCGGAACCCTACGCTTCCAGTGAAAAAAATGTTAAACAGCAATTTTAGCCCCAAGCCTCTCCTTCCTTCTTCCTAGAAACCCTAAACCTTTTCCTCGTGACACCGTCCCTGGTTATCCCCCCCTACTGTCGACACTTTGTCTTCCTTTTTGCGCCCGACGACTCGACTTCCATCCGACGACACTTCAGCTTTTCTCCACTCCAGTTTTCCCTCATCATCGCCCTCCACGCCATGTCGCCGCACTAACCACCACCATCTCCAAAAGCTTCCCACATCTATCGCTCCAAGCTCCACCGTCATCATTCTCCTCCGTCCCTCACCATCATCCTGCCAGAGGTTGCCACCCAGGGTCGCCGCCAACCGAGCTCCATGCCATCACTTGCTGTTCGCCCAGACATCATCGAAAGGATGACAAATGAAAGGAGATCTAGATCGCAACCCACGATTCGACCGATACCCGACTCGAATTCGATCTAATCCACTTAAACAACTTTCTGGGTAAAACTCCTCTTCAGTTCCCTGGCCTTTTATTTAACTGATTAAGTCACTAACATGTTTTCTCTTTTTGCAGATAGGCCATTAACAGGAAGCTTTTTCATCTTTTGTTTTTTTAATATCTTTCTTCTTGTTTATTAGTTCGTTTGACTATGCGTTAGACTTAGCCATCAACTTTGTACAGGGCTCTAATGTAGGATATTAACTTGGTTTGTCTGATTATTTTTTTTTATTTTAGAATAGTTTAATTTTAATTCTCGTAATACATCTAATGTGTACAAATTATTGCTTAAGCAACATTTAAATTTTTGGGGATTCATTCTTAATGATTTGATAAAATCTTAAGATGGATTATTCGTTCGAACTTGATTGGTCTGGTAAGACTCACGGTTTAGAACAAGATGTTCCTTTCAAATTCTTGGTAGATTTTGTAAAGTCCCGAGATTTCTAGGACATCTAAGATTCTATATTCGATTAGTCTGGTAAGATTCACGGTTTGGAATTAAATCAAATAAAAATTAAACATAATTAAATAAAATTCATAAAAATCACTCCAAATGAAGATTAGATCAAGAAATAAAGATTTAGGAAAAAATAAAACCGAACCACATGGTACCAAGTTTCGGGCACTATAATAAGGTTATTTTAGCGTAACCGACTCACAATCTTAGAATCTATCGCAGACCATAACAGGTATCCAATCGACCTAAGCGAAACCGACTGGTAGCGACTCCAAAAATCACGTTGCTACAGCTTGGCGACTCCACTAGGGACAAGTCTAGCAATAAAAAGGGTTTAGTTTTGCTCTTTTTCTTTTTTGTTTGTCTCTTAACATATTGATGTGATGTGTTGTGGATTTTTTTTAGGTTGTTACACGCATACACCTCAGCATGCATAATGAGCTCAATATCGAAGCTCACTCTAACCAAATTTTACAAAAACAGCCGGGGTAGGCTAGTCGTGTGACACAATAGTCTCCGCGCTTTCTCTAATCCGTAGTGGTAAGTAGTGGTGCTCAGGTGTGACGATAATCACCCATGGGACCATGAAAACTACGACTCGAATTAATTCTTCCTCATGTAACCCTTGTGGGTGAGGAATTGGGCCTTTTCTAGTCTTATAGGACTTAGCAAGAAGGATTCGAGAACCAACCTCTAACCTTTCTTTCAAAAACTACCTATGCATACAACGACCATATATCTATCCACTAGGACTCCCATAACAAGACACATACCGTTTAGTTGACTCACTTCATTGTTTTTGTAACTAGCTTGTGCTTTTACACTAGTGTTGCTAACTCATTTGTCATTTGACCATTTTTGTTACTTTAATCGTATGTTTTCTCTTTTTATAACTCTGGTGGCTCATATATTATTTTTCCATATCAATTCTATTCTAACTTATTACTTATCTCACTTTTCATTTGTTGATTTGATTATTTTTCAAGCATACTTTTCCCTTCACACATCAAAATCACGCATCAAACTATACTAACTATTGTCCTTCTTATGTCAACAAGAAGTCTTGAAGTTCCACAACAGTGGACAATCAAGCTCACTTATTGTATGCATGCATTACATCAATCACGTCTGATAAAAAGAATCTCATTTTAAAAAAGGTAAAAGAATGGTACTCAACACCAATATCCAACTCGACTTCAAACAAGACTAATGTCAGAGCAGATGGAAGGACGCGTCACTGACATCGAGTCAAAGATAGATGGCATGGCTGAACAAATGAAGCATTTAATGGAGCTAATCAAGGGGAAGGCGGTGCAAACCCCCATCAGAGACCCACTGGATCCGATCCACCCTCCCGGATTCACTCAACAACGGGTCTCAGTTCAAGATAAGCTCTTTTAAGACTCAAGCCCATCTGATGACATTCATTTAAGGCACAATCCAATTTTTGAAGAAAAGAAGTCGCCGCTTAAAAAAGAAAAGGATATTCAGAAACTTGAGACCATAGAAAAGAGACTTCAGGCCATTGAAGGTACTAAAGTTTGAGAAATACGATCTTTGCTTCATGCCAAATGTTGTGATTCCCCCAGACTTCAAGGTACTAAAGTTTGAGAAATACGATAAGACAAGTTACCCTGTCACTCATATAACACTTTCCCTAAGACAGCTACAACCACTCACAAAGGATGCAAAAGTGTGGATAGCTCTCTTCCAAGAGAGCATTGCAAAATCTGTGTTACAGTGGTATCTTAGTCAAGGTTCGAAAAACATCAAGACGTAGAATAACCTCGCTCAAGCTTTCATCAACAATTACAAGCATATTATGGACTTAGCTCCTGATCGCCGAACTTTTCAGAATATGAAAAAGAAGAAACAAGAGACCTTTAAGGAGTATGCTCAAAGATGGAGAGACTTGGCAGCACAAGTTCGACCACCTATGATAGAAAGAGAAATTATCACTCTTTTTATCCAAACATTGAAAGGACCATTTTATGAGAAGCTAGTTGGGAACACTTCGAGTAACTTTTCAAATATGGTGTTGTCCGGAGAAATGATCAAATTCAGAATCAAAATAGGGAAGCTGGTCGAACCATCAATTGGGGGATTTCACAAGGAGAAAGGCGGGGCTATTCAAAATATCATTTCTGACACTCATGGTCCAACACCGCTTAAGATGTATAGGAAAGGGTACCCTAATGAGGCAATAGTCCCGAGGTCATTTCCTCACTCCACTTCACCATTGATTCAAGATCACAAGCCTCAAGAAGCATCACCGAAGAAAAAAGAGGAATTTGATCCCATCCCCATTTCATACACTAAGTTGTATCCCAAGCTTATTGAGAGTCAACTGATACAGCCTAAGCCATCGAAGCAAATTTAACCTCCTTATCCAAGGTGGTATGATGTGAACGCCATTTTTGAATATCATGGCGGAGTAACTGGTCACTCACTTGAAAATTGTTTTACTCTCAAGAGGAAGGTACAACAGCTACTTGAGGCAAAGTTGTTGGATTTCACTAATGGACCATGAGAAAGTGCCTCAACTCAAGAGACTATTTCAGGTTAGGTCAACCTTTAGGTCTAGGTACTTTTTTAAATAATTGGAATGCCTTGAAGTGACTTATATCTTTGAGAGGTTACCAAAGAAATTTAATAGTAAAAATCTCCTAGATTTAGTCCAAAATCTAGGATGTAGTCTTTGTTAAATGGATATCTGTTATTCTTTTCTTTTTCAATAAGGAGATGTAACATGTGCATTTCATTGCCTTGTAATAAAAAACTATATTTTACTTCCCTTTTTCACCATTTTCACCATTACAACATTCATTTCACCATCTTGCAATCATGTTTCTCTTGCGTAAATAAACACAAATGTGACAATGCTACTTAAGAGTGTAAATGAAAGTTAAGGGAGACTTGATGGTGGCAATCTTGAAAACACTACCAAATCTAGGAAGAAGGATCTTAAATGTTGCACCTCAACTTTCAGTGGTTATCAACATCATTGTAAGAAGTCTTTGGTTAACTTCTGGAAAAGGTAGCCTTCATATTAAATGGCTTCAGTGGCACCTCCATTTTAATGAATGCTCAACACAAGAAAAGGTTCTCAGTTCTCCATAACGCAAATTCCAAAAAGTAACGCAAATTCCAAAAAGAAAAAAAAATTCCATCCTTTCCATTAAAAGGCAACAAGGGAAATTCAAAAGAAAGAAAAGACTGAGAGCAATCACGAGCAAGTAAGGCCACTTAAGTCATCTCACTTGAAGAGAGCTACCAAGCACGTCATAATCATAGCTCACAAAAGAAAAAGAAAAATAAGGGCTCACCAGGTTGTTAGTCTCCAACACAACCTAGCCAAAAGTTAGAGAAAATGAAGGAAAAGAAATGAAAAGAAAAAGAAAAATAAAAGTGAGCTATGGATTCTAGACTAAAAACCTACAAAGGTGGTTTAAAAGATAGAAGCAGTCTTCAAAGCAAGTGTACATACAGATTACGAGAGTTTGGGGACAATAGATGAGGTCTAATTTTCTGGAAAAAGTGTTAAGTTTGAGGTTGTCGCTATTGAGTTTTTCAAGACAATCAGATCTGCTCACGAGTGGCATTAAAAGACCCTTTTTTCACACCACTCAAACTCAACTTTCCTCAACCTAACATTTGCCTCTCGATATCATTCTCATTCATTTAGAAGGCTATCATCGTGAAAGTTGTTTCTGCCTTTTTGCCTTGTACATTTTATGTCTTTGAGTTGGAAAATGGAAGAATAACAGGACGTTTTAATCAACTATAAAAACCGTAAGTTATTTTGTCAAGCTTTGTAAATTGATGAGAGTTTCTTTGGGCAAATACGATTATTTTTCAATGTGTCCAGATTCAAAAGGTGGAAGTAGCTTGAGTATCTCTTTGAGGAGATGTGATTTCCTAGGGCATAGTTGACCAACTATCACCCATTTGAAGGCGAGGCGGTGTCATAACCAATGAGAGACATCTTCGAACAATCCATTCAAGATGCACTTGGACCTTTGGTAAGCAATTTATATAATCCGGATGGGAAAGAGAAAAAGAGACGCACACTTATGAGGGAACAATTCCAAGAAAGTGAATTCACAAGAGCAAAATAATTGAAGTTAAGATAGAAGATACTCCTTTCTCATGCATAATGGGTTTTATAAAATCTATGCATTTCATCTATTAAGGTTCTCAACAGTCATGGATTTCATAAAATCTATGCATTTCACTTATTAAGGTTCTTACTTTTTGAGTCATTCATGACCATCATGCATATTTTTTTCAAAACAATTTTAAAGACATGTCTCCTGAAGGTAGGTTTGAGGAATGTCCATAAGGATCTTCAAGAAGAAAACTTTTACAAGACACGGTCTAAAGACCAAAGGATAGAAGCATGGACATTCAACAAGGAGTTTTTAAAGATCGAGGTCAAGGTAAGTTTCTACTCCCAAAAAAATCATGGTTTATTTTCATGATTGGGGGGGGGGGGGGACAAATTTGAGAGGTGGGCATCCAGGAGTTGTCATACGATTTTTGAAAAATGATTTTCATCTTGTTTGAATGGCTACTTTCGAAGCTCACTTCAAGACATTTTCAAGATATTTTTAAGGTATCTCAAGACACTTTCAACTCTTAAGGTTTCTCGTTGGACCAATTTCTCACTTTTAAGATTCACTCATTTTGTGAAATCTTCGACCTTTTAAAATTCACTCGTTTTGTGGAATTTCTCACTTTCAAGATTCACTCATTTTGTGGAATCTGACCTTTTGAAATTCACTCATTTTGTGGAATTTCTCACTTTCAAGATTCACTCATTTCATGGAATCTTCGACCTTTTGAAATTCACTCGTTTTGTGAAATTTTTCACTTTCAAGATTCACTCATTTCGTGGAATATTCGACCTTTTGAAATTCACTCGTTTTGTGAAATTTCTCACTTTCAAGATTCACTCATTTCATGGAATCTTCAACTTTTTGAAATTTACTTGTTTTGTGGAATTTCTTACTTTCAAGATTCATTCATTTCACGGAATCTCTAGTTTTTTAAAATTAACTCATTTTGTGAAATTTCTCACTTTTAAGATTCATTCATTTTATAGAATCTTCAGCCTTTTGAAATTCACTCACTTTTGTGAAATTTCTTACTTACAAGATTCATTCATTTCTTGGAATCTTCAGCTTTTTAAAATTCATTCATTTTGTGAAAATTTCTCACTTTCAAGATTCACTCATTTCGTGAAATCTTCAGTTTTTTTAAATTCTCTCATTTCATAGAATCTTCAGCTTTTTAAAATTCACTCATTTCACGAAATTTCAAGTTTTCGATTTTATCCATTTTGAAAATTCACACATTTGATGAAATTATTCTAAGTCTGGTTGTTTTCTTAGAAATTTTTGCTTGAGATAACAATGAAGGTTCTTATATCTCAATACCAAAGCTAAATTGAGGCTTCAAAGAAAAAGTAATTCTCTTCCTCGTGATTCAAGTCAAACAGAGGTTTTTAAACAAGAAAGGTTTCTTTACCTCATCGCATCTAAAACAAGGATAATCCAAATTTTTAAAAGCAAAGCAATTCCTTTTCTCATAGCATGGGATAAATCAGATGTGGTAAAGAGTCAGGGTGCTCTACCTCAAAAGGAATACCAAGGTGGTAAAGAGTCAGGGTCCTCTACCTCAAGGAAATTTAAAGGTGATAAAGAGTCAGGGTGCTCTATCTTAAAGGTCATTAAAGGTGGTAAAAAGTCAGGGTGCTCTACCTCAGGAAAATTTAGAGGTGATAAAGAGTCAGGGTGCTCTACCTCAAAGGTCATTAAAGGTGGTAAAGAGTCAGGGTGCTCTACCTTAAAGGAATTTGGAGGTGGTAAAGGGTCATGGTGCTCTACCTCTAAGAAATTTAAAGGTTGTAAAGAAAAAATGTTCTCTACCTCTAAATCAACAAGAGGTGGTAAAGAGAGGGTTTTCTACCTCTTAGACCATTGTGAGAGAGAGCTCTCTATCAAAATTAAAAGGAAAGAGAGAAGAGTTTCTCTCTTCTATAGAAAGGTTTCTATAGAGGTAAGAGTAAGGAAGGTTCCTTAATCCCTCAAGAAAAGAGGATAAAGTTTTTCTCTTGGGTTTGGAAATGATAAGAAAGCTCTTATTGCAAAAGGTTAAGAGAGTTCCTAAGCCTGATAGACAAAGAAGAAAGAGTTTTCCTCCTTAAATTCTTCGATGATAGGAAAGTTCCTATCGTAGAGGTAACAAAGAAGGTTCATTAACCTCAAAAAGGAGGAGAAGAAGGTTTTTCTCCTCAAGGTTTCGGCGGTGAGAAGGCTCTAATCTTCTAGCTAAGGTCGGACAAAATTTGGTAATGATTTTGCATGCATCATATTCTATGAGACATGTAAAGGGGGGCAGCTGTTGACACCCAATTTTGTCCGAGCACTGACTTTTTACTTAAGTTTTAGGTTAGGAAAATTAGTTTATGGGACATTTTCATTTTTAAGGACTAATTGGTCATTTGTTTGGAGTTTGGGTCATTTCTGTTATTTTAGGGTTTTTCATAGTTAGTTGGTCTAGTCACATTTAGGTTATATTGTTATTTTGGTCTACAAATCTTTAGGAATTTTAAGTGGTCATCTAGGGTAAAAATAGAAGTTAATTTAGTTTAGGTACTAATTTAGAGTCCTAAAGGTCTTGTACGGTTAATTTAGGAAAAAACGGGAAAGTTTAGGGAAAAGCTAGGAATTTTTAGAGGATTTTAAGGAAAAATTGGAAAGTTTGAGGTAAATTTGTCAGAAATGAAGAGTTTGGGGGCAAATCTGTTGAGATCCTGAAATTTTAAAGAAAATATGGAAAATTTTAGAAAGTTTTGGGCTCAATTGACAAATCCTTAAAGTTTTTAGTCAAATTGAAATTTGCATAGAATTTAGGGCAATATCAGCTACTTGAGAGTTTTTGTTGGACTTAAACTGACACTTTATCAGATTATATCCTAATCTCCTCAAATAGAATTTGGATCAAGTTTAAACTCTGTTAAACCTAGTTAATCTTGCCTAGCCTCTCTTAGTATAAGTATGGGCCATTAATTGATGAAAAGAGGAGAGGAGATTCGAAACCCTAAGCTTCTAGTGACAAAAAGGTTAAAGAGCAGTTTTAGCCCCAAGCCTCTCCTCCCTTCTTCCCAGAAATCCTGAACCTTTTCCTGGTGACGCCGTCCCTGGTTATCCCCCCTTTTGCTGCCAACGCTTTGTTTTCCTTTTTCCGCCCGACGCCTCGACTTCCATCCGACGACACTTTAACTTCCCTTCGCTCTAGTTTACCCTCGCCGTCGCCTTTCATGCCATGCCGCTGCACTAGCCACCACCATCTCCGAAAGCCTCCCGCATTCGCTCCAAGCTCCACCGTCATCGTTCTCCTTCGTACCTCGCCGTCATCCCGCCAGAGGTTGCCACCCAGGGTCACCGCCGTTCGAGCTCCAGGCCACCACTTGCTGTTCGGCCAGACATCGCCGGAAGAAGGAGAAGCGAAAGGAGATCTGGATCGCGACCCATGATCCGACCAGTATCTGACCCGGATTCAATCTGATCCACTCAGAAGTTTTCTGGGTAAAACTTCTCTTCAGTCCTCTGTCCTTTTATTTAACTAATTAAGTCACTAACATGTTTTCTCTTTTTGCAGATAGGCCATTAATAGGGAGCTTTTTCATTGTTTGTTTTTTTAATATCTTTCTTCTTGTTTATTAGTTCATTTGACTATGCGTTGGACTTAGCCATCAACTTTTTACAGGGCTCTAATGTAGGATATTAACTTGGTTTGTCTTATTATTATTTTTATTTTAGAATAGTTTAATTTTAATTCTCGTAATACATCTAGTGTGTACAAATTATTGGTTAAGCAACATTTAAATTTTTGGGGATCTGTTCTTGGGATTTGATAAAATCTTAAGATGGATTATTTGTTTGAACCCAATTGGTCTAATAAAACTCACGGCTTAAAACAAGATGGTCTTTTCAAATTCTTGGTGGATTTGGTAAAGTCACAAGATTTCTAGGACATCTAAGATTCCATATCCGATTGGTTTGGTAAGATTCACGGTTTGGAATTAAATCAATTAAAAATTAAACATAATTAAATAAAATTCATAAAAAATCACTCACAATCAAAGATTAGGTCAAGAAATAAAGATTTAAGAAAAGATAAAACCGAACCTCATGGTACTAATTTCTGGGTGCTATAATAAGGTTATTTTAACATAACTGACTCACGATCTTAGAATCTCTCGCAAACCATAACAGGTATCCAATTGACCTAGGTGAAACCGATTGGTGGCGACTCCAAAAATCACATTGCTACAGCCATTGAGATTATCACCACCACCTTTCATGGATATAAAGGTGAAGCTTGACTCACTCAAGTGTGATGTTGCTCAAAGCTCTTTAAGATGTCTTTCAATTTCCGGAATAAATGGCAATAAAGTTGACTACTGGGAACAGGTCATACACCAATGGCGCTAACCAAAAAGATATCTAAACACAAAGGAAACAAATAAGTAAAGAAATAGAGGTCTAATCTAGAGTCAATCTCATAACAATGATATTGAACAGATCAATGCAATCAATCCCAGACAAATGGCATCAAAAACTTGTACTGAAATTTTGAAACCACTATCCGTAAGTGCACACTATCCACAAGTGCACGGATCACGTGTAGATAAAGTGAATGAGTATTGTTCCCACGAGGATTGATTGATTTACTTGCCAAGAATCACTACTTTAAGCTAACTCTAGCTAAACAATCAAGGTTGAATGATAATGTAGGCAAATCAACAAGTGACTAAGACTAACTAATTGAAACTCTATTACCCTAGAATACAGGAATGTAAGATAAATTTGTGATTTTATCAAATTATGGAAGGGTATTTCCTATCGGTTCACTACTTGTCTCGGTTAGTTGTTGAACTTACATGAGTGAGTTAATCTCCAATGTATGTTGGTAAAGTTACTCAGTTGAATTCTTACTTTTCCAAGTGAAAGAATTAATCTCTCTAATCTAAACTTAATAAGGATTTCCATCCAATTACAAGTTTAGAAAGAGGCATTAATGCTCAATTTACCTTTATGTAATGACTTAGACTAATTTTCCAACAAGCCCATAGTCATTTATAGTGCAACTAATTGTGGTCATTAACTACCTAACACAATATTAAGCTCAAAAGAAGAATAAACATACATTTAGTACAAAGCTAACATCACACAACCATAAATTCATCTAACACAATCAATCCAAGTAGCTACCTTCATAGAAAGTACTAAGAAAGACTACTCCATAACTAAATAAAACATAACCATGAAAATACATAAAAGAGCATCCATGTCTAAATATAAGAAAAGGAAGGAAAAAAGGAACTTAAGAGACTCTAGATGCTTGATTCCTCAAGGCTCCTATAATTCTTTAAATCCTCCAAGCCTTCTCCAAGCAAGCATCCACAAGTGCTCTCAAGGAAGATGAAGAAAATACAAGAAAAATGGTCTTAAAAACCTAAGTCTAAGATGTGAAGGTGAAGATGAGAATAAGTTCTTTTGCTATGTTCCAGGTTTTTCTACGCTTGGAGATGTCCTTTTGACTTCACCAACCCATTTGGATATAAATGCTTGGCCAATGACAAGCTTAGGTTCAAAATTGAGGTGGAGGACTACTTTCCTAGGTACAAAGGCGCCTAGGCCTCAGAATAGGGCTTTTTGGTGCCTAGGCCTCTAGGCTCGAGAGTACTTGGCACCTAGGCCTCAGGAAGGGGTGTTCTGGTGCCTAGGCTTCCAGGCTTGAGGGTGCTTGAGGCCTAGGTCTCTAGAGTGCAATTTTTAGGTAGCCACCTTTTGAACTATGGCACCTAGGCCTCACAGTTATAAATCCACTTTGACTTTCGTATACCCGTTTTTCATTCCACTAGTATCGGTGCCATTCTAATGCTACGGTCCACTTCTCCAACCTACAAAATAAAGGATCAAAGCAAGAATCAACCAAAAATGTTGAGTGGTGAGGTATAAAATAGTGGTCAAAGTTGACAAAAAAGTCAACATGTTTAACCACAAAATTAACATTTATCATTACCATCATACGAAGATTATATAAATTCTCAATGGTTATGTATCTGGTAACTTACTCTGATACCATTGTCATAGGTCTTTACCCAAAATCTCATCTAAGTCATATAGGACCCTAGGAATCTTACACTAATTTAGTACTAGGCCTGTGCAAATTGCTTCTTAGTGGGCCTGTTTATTGTTTAAGTCCTTAATGCAGTATTGTTTTATACTATGCTTTATTATGGCTGTAGGTCAATGATTATAAAAATAATATATATTTGGTGCAGCTGACCAGCATTTCAAAACACGCATTTACACAAAACATGCTATTATGCACTGTAAATCCATACAAGCTATCAGGAAACATAACCAATAGTTCCATAGCATTTACCAAAGGCATAAGTTCCACACACACACACACACACACAAGTGCTATACATATTCTACACACTGAGAATCTTGGGATCTAATCCTACCTGAGCTACACTGCCAAAAGAAGATCACTGCATTGCTCCGATATCTCCTGCTCCTTGCCTTTGTATCACAAAGGTCAGTAAGTTAGTATTCCGAGTAAGTAAGAACCTGCAAGAATGAACCATAATAAAAATAGACTATAGCAAGTAACTTATGCATACATGGTATTAAAGTACTAACAACCGATTATCTTATTGGTTATTAGTCCTAGGTACACCAGTATCTGCACACAAAATATATAAAGGACGTGAGAATCAATGGTTCCTAGTAAAGGTTGTAACATGCAAGAAAACATTCATATAGGATCATGCATATTATCCATAAAGATGTCAATATATGTCTAGTGCACTTGAGCTCAAATTATAGTGCCAGAAACTTATATTATTGGCCAATAATTATGGGCATAGCTAATTCCTACAATTCCTTCACTCATTAGTCTTACAATTGATAAGTCCAACCTGTTCATACAAATACTGCTTTAAAAGCTTATTAGTATTTGCTAATATACCTTATTTCATGTACAGAAGTAAACTATTTATTTATTTAAATGCATGTGTCAGTAATAGTATTCCAAGATTTTGTGAGTGGTTGAGGACACCCCCCTCTTAGAATCACCTAAGCCTTGACCCATCGTAGTGACCTTAGGTATTTTAGGTTTTCAAACCATCATACTCTCTATAAATTAGACCATATTATAGTCTATTTTGTCTATATATACAAGTTTATAAATATGCACTTACATACTTCATATGCACTTCATAGTTTGGCTTCCTACCAAACCCAATCATATAAGCTTCTTAAATAGCCATCAATACTCAATTTACATGCTTGTTAAATCTATCAATAATTCAGCCACTTGATATATAAGTATCTTGGCCAAATTTATTTAACACATAAGCATATAAATTAAGTAACCATTACCTTAGATAACTTAGTTTGCAAGCTTTAAGTACTTAGCCATTTGTCTCGGTTTCAAGCCAAACTCAGGAATCCTCTTAGTAGCTTATGCCCATCACATATATTGATTATTTTAAGTATAATTTAGCAATTTTAACACTTAAAACAGCCTTTATGACAAGCACCAGCTACCCAGATTTTTCTATTCTTGATTTATCTATCTTGTGGTTCTTTACACTTTTAATAGTATAAACGCAGCCGACAAACAGCAGCCACCAAAACCACTGTAATAATACAGTTTATTCCAAGAATTCGTGACAATTTTAGCAGCACCAAAACAACACCTTAATGCACATTCATGGCATTCGTGGGCAATTCACTTCCAAATAAATGTTCCCTTGCTTTTTAGCTTTTATACACTAAATCATAAGCAAGATAACAACATATGTAGGTAATTTAAACCATTAAAACTAGTAATTTCCAGTTGGAATAAAATTAATACCAAAAGCTCTCAACCAGTGCTCCTTAAATGCACAATATTGTTTCCATGGTTAATTCACTGCCCATCACCTGTTCTCCCACTTCCTAGCCTTCAAATACCAATTCATAAGTAAGAGAATAACCTTATTGAGCTACTAAGACCCCTGGAACATAAAAATATAGCTGGAAATAAAACAATCAAACCACACCTAGCTTAACACTTATAGTTTTAGCTACACCAAAATTCCAGCCTTAGCTTTCTTGGGTTTTACCTCATTTGCACCTCAAATCACATCTTAAAGCTAGGAAACACATCAAACAATCATCCCAGCCATGAACTCAAGCATAAAAATTGCATGAATAGTACCAGAATTTCAGAAATGATGAAAACTTAACTTTAAGAAGAAAACTAACCATGGATGAGCTCATGAACACCTACAAACACCTTGAGTACCTTTTATTTCTCTTTGGATGTGATTAAATGAATTCCCTTTAGTTAGATTAGAGCAGCTATAGAGGGCAAAAGCAAGCAAAAGTCATGGGTCTATGGCTGGAACAAAGGTGGATATTTATGTAGAAATTATTTAGAATTTATTTGAGTTTTAAACAATTTGGCCCAAAATTCTCCTATTTTTTGCTTCCAAACCTTTTATAACTGCTAAAATAGGTTGATTTCCATCCATTTCACTCAAGGAAAATTTTTGTCACATTTTTAGTCTTGAGAAATTACAAAAATACCATTTTTTGCCAATTTTGCCTAAATAACCAATGTTTGTGATTTTTAAGTTACTAGACCCTCAATTATCGATACTTAGTTTACAAATAAATTATTTAAAGCGTTAATTTGTTAAATTAATCTATCACCTAAATATCCAAGCTTCCTGTAATTACCTGATTGATTAAAATCATAGCTTCAAGGGTTGTTACACACTGTCTTATCAATCTCTTCCAGAAAGTCTCCTTTGTGGTTATCCATCGATCTGGCCTTGAGAAGGCCATGGTTGACATTTTTAGCTCTCAAGTCTCCTTAATTTTAGTTGTGTGTTTTTTTTTTCATTTTCCTTTATGATTATCAAAAAAAATAAAAAAATTATAATAAGGATACTCTATGTTTTGATTGTCAGGAATACTTTTTGGGGCAAAACTGTAAAAATTGCTTTTACAGCTCCAATGGATTTTCTTGGAGAAAAAACACCCTTGACAATTGAGATAGCTATGTTTCCATTAATCGAAAGAAAATTCTTTGATAGGCTTTATTTTTATTTTTTGCTTGTATTTTCATGATTAGTTTTATTGATATTTGACATTTGTGTAATTTTTTAGTGTTACGATGTGATTCACATGTTAAGAGAAAGTAACATTTTAGGAAAACAAAGGGCTCAACCGTACAACTCCTTTAGAGTAATGGTCTTGATAGATTCTGTTTCTTTAGTGCCGTTTTTTTTTTTTTGTAAGAATGTTATTGAATTGTTCAATGACTTGTTTTCTTATTGCCTTACTTTCTCAGTTTGGGTTACTAGCCTGCAGCTAGCCAGCGGCGGAGCTGGAAAAAATTGCCAGTAAGGCCAATAGATAATTTGTTTACAATATTATAGCTATAAATTTTAAAATTTATGGGGTCAAGTTGTAAATTTTATTAAAACTATAATACTAAATGTATAGTTTTTTTTTCAAAATTCACTCGCTTAAACGTGGCTCGGCCATTGCCTTCAACTAAGGACTTTGTTGATATATTGTTTCCATTTGATATAAATTACTCCCTCCGTCCCAATTTAATTGAAACGTATTCTTTTTTGGGAAGTCCCAAAAAGGTTGAAACGTTTCCTCTTTTGGAAGGTTTAAACAATTAAATAATCCTTTTACACGAAACCCAATAAAGACTTTTTTTAATCTCTACTCAACCTCTCACTGCACAAAACCCAAAAAAAAATCTTTCCTTTTTTAATCATTATTTAAACTTTTCCTACATAAAAAATTAACACAAATTACATACACCTTAATCTCCATGTCCAGTCAAATGTTTCAATTAATTTGGGACGTAGGTAGTATTATTAGTTATAGTAATATGTAACGGGTAGATGAGTTTTAACCTGATCCCACTAACCTTATGTTTTAACCTGATCCCACTAACCTTATAATGGATAAGATATTAGTATTAAAATTGTAGAATCAATTAATTATGATGGATAAAATGTAAATTAAATATTCAACAACACATGCTACCCATTGTAATCCTTAATTAGCAACAGCTGCCTTTAAAAATCATGGCCAATCATTGGTCATCAATTTTATACCATAAAGTGGCTGATATTACCACAATAAATAGTATATACTCGGCTGAGACCTTTACATCATACGTATTAATTCGCTAGCTACAATCTGTTAAAACTGTGTGTATAATTAATTTAAAATCTTCTCAGTAGTTAAAAGTGGGGGCGAAATCCCATTAGGATTTGATGCAGTAGGTTACTTTACCAGCAGTCTTCTGTACCCATTCAAGAGCTCATGGAAGAGTCGAGATCCCGTTCACGAGAAAAATGTTTGAGGACTTATGGTAAGGATATAAAGCCGGAAGGTTTAACTGTCTAAAAACAAATAGTTATAGAGCTTGTGTGGAATTTTAGTGTACAAAAAGCTCTAGCGCGACAGGCTTGGTGGTGACTGGTGATGGCGACACCAAGGAGCCGCTAGAGCAAACTTCGAAAGATCAACTTTCTGCCTTAAATAAATCGTTATCGGGTAAAATACATATTTAGTCCCCTAACTTTAAGACTTATCCTAATGTGATCCCTTACTTTCAAATATGACACATTAGTTGAGTTAGAGAATTTTAATAGTCACTTTTAGAGGTAAGAAACCACATTGAGATGACCTTTAAAGTTAGGGGACTAAATATGAATTTTACCCAATCTTAACCATATACTCCCTCCGTCCCAAAATTTTTGCTCCATTTAATTTTTTGTTGTATTTTGACTTGAATTTTTTCATATTATTGTTTATTAGAAAAAATTAAAAAAATATATTTAGAAACTACTTACCTTGATTTGTCATTTATATATAAATATTTTTTAGTTATATATTAAAATATTAAAAATAAAAAATCCTAGATTAATTGACAAAAACAAATTAAGTGAAAATTTTGGAATGAAGGGAGTATATTATATAACAATGTTAATACATTTTGATATGGATTTTCTGATTTAGAAAATTTGTGCTTCCCACTTTCGCTTGGAAAAAGTTTGTCGTGCACGAAAGGGAAAAAAGTAGTAAGAATTGTGAGTTTTTCAAATCAGTAAGAGCTGTATAAACTTTAAGGGAAACATGAGGGACCTCTTTTGTAATATTCTAGTGTCGCAGTTGTAGGATCATTTTTTTTTTTTTTCCGTTTGGTACAAGTTAAGCGAAACGCATCAGTTTGACCAGTGGTCAAACACACGCAATCTGCCTCTGCACGCCTCCATATAACCTCTCGTTCCGTGGACACTCCACACACCATCTATCCCATTCTCAAATTTGCTTTTTTCTTCAGCAACACAAACCCACTGTAGTATTTCAAAACCCGGACCGTTCCTCAAACTGTTAACAGTTTTGGGTTATGGTTCAACCGTTTTAACCGGTTCAACTGTCGGGTCGAAGACACTTGTATTTATATGTTAAGAATTAGGAGTGCATTTATTGTCAAAAACAAAACTATAGGAGTAAAAGAAACAAATGCACAGAATACAAGGACTAAGCTAACATTTTACCTAATCACAATACAAACTAACCTAAATCCGCCGCGCACTTCTCTCTCTTATCTAAATCCGCTTCTCTTTTGTAGGCAGCAAGACGAAACCATCATCTTCCCACCTTCAAGGCTCCTTCCTTCAAGTTCTTTCGTTCAAATTTTTTGTATACTCTGTTCCTTTCAAATATCTATTATTACTTTCTTATTTTCAGTATCTTGTTTACCGCACACACTTTAAACTCTTGCTTTTAATGGGGGAATTGGGGTTGAAGAAAATAGAATGGCAGTGTAAATTGGAGGAATTACAAGGGTGGACAAGGCAGAGTGGTGAGCAATTATAGGCAGTAAAAGAATTGTAGGTCGCTTAGGTCGAACTATTGATGGATCAAAGGTTTTTTTAGCGGTGCTCTCAAGTTTTGTTGATGGGCTCATTAGATTTCTTGTTTTTGCTATTTTAGTTTTGTTAATGTGACAGTCAATTTCTTCCAATTTTTCAATTTTATTTTATTTTTATTTTTTAAGTTTTTAAAATTCTTATTTTTTTTAATCAAACCGTTGGTTTGACGGTTTACGGCTCAACGATTTTGAACGGTTTCTTCCAGGTTTGACCGGATTTTGACCAAATAACAAATAGGCTAGTGACCGGGCCATTGTGATGTGCGGTTCACAGTCAAACCGGTTCAACCTGCTGATCCGGCCTGATTTTTACAACAATGCCCAAACCTCAAACCCAACTCCTCTCGATCTCTTTGCAATAAAACTGAAAACGACAGTACCAGATTTTCGAGGCCCTTTTTGTGAGGGGAAAAGAGAAAAAAACAAAAAACAAACAGGAGAGAGAGAGAATACTATACAAAACAAAACAAAACAAAAAGAAAGCATTTCCTCCCAGATCTCTCTCAGTTTCATTTCCACTCACTTCAACTTCAGATCCCTCTCTTTCACTCTCTGTTCCAATGGCACACGCTCAGTACTTAAACTAGTTATTTGTTCCAGCCAACTCTGACCGTCTTCTCTGTTGGTGGTTGGATTCTAGAGGAAGTGGGTTGGAGCTGTGAGATTAAATGGCTGCTGAAGCAGCGGAGGCGAGTAAGGTGCCGGAAGCAGAGAAGGAGAAGAGCAGAGCGTGCTGTTCCACAAGCTCTTCTCTTTTGCCGACAAGTATGATTGGATGTTGATGCGGGAGCTTGGGAGCTATGGTAAATATGGGGTAGTAATTTGATAATTTTGTCAAAAGTTGAGGATTGTGTGTGTATTTTGCCCTCTAAATATTGTGAAAAAATATAAAGATGGGGGGCAATAAGGTAGGCACTGAAGAAAGTAGGGACCCAATGAGTAGTTATTCATTCTACATTAAGGGATATTCTAACATTGTCTAAATGCACTATTAGTTCTCAAACGTTTCCAACTTGTACGATTTGCTCCTTGAGCTTTGAATTAGTGTGAATTAGTTCCAATTTACAGCTTTACCTAACCGCGACGTCATCTCTCTGACTCCAGGCTCCACTGACTCTCAGCCGGGCTTGCTCCCCCGAACTAAAAATCCTGGTTCCCCACTGTTGGCAAGGACCAGTCTGATTTGCCCAGAATGATCCATGAAGTGGCCAAGGTCTGTAATTCTGTCTCCCCATATCAATCAAATTAATTCATCCGATACAGGAAAAGAATTTCCTCTATCATTTGGAGAAATGTTAACTGGGTGGGATCTGAGAACTGTCATGATCTTTTTTTTTTTTTGCAGTATGCACTTTACTTTGTGTATCTTGGGCTCATTGTCTGCTTATCATCCTATGCTGGTAATTCCCTCTTCTTCTCCTTCATCATCTTGGCAGGCGTTTTTTCTTTTGGCAACTTTCTTGTTGTTCTTAATGTGCGTATCTCGAAAGGAATCAATTGAGCAGTGAAAATTAACATTTGTTCCGCCAGCCCCAGGGGCCAAGTCCAAATGGTGGCCTGGTGGGTGTGAGCCCGCGTGGCCGGTGGACTCTCTATTTGTCCTTTATTCGCCGCTTCACTTGTCAATCTCAAACTGAATGGCTCTCTTAAAAATCCTTTTTTTTTTTTTCTGGTGTAACTTCTGTTTCTCAACCTTATCTTACCCCAAATTACAGGCCCATCTCTATCAGCACCTGGCGCAATTTTGGTCCCAGTAATTTTTTGTTTTAAAAAAAGACTTGCTTGAATTGTTCAATTTTACCAGAGATTGCATGTTGGATGTACACTGGGGAGAGGCAAGTGGGCACACTGAGGAAGAAGTATTTGGAGGCTGTGTTGAAACAAGATGTTGGCTTTTTCGACACTGATGCAAGAACCGGAGATATCGTCTTCAGTGTCTCTACAGACACACTTCTCGTCCAAGACGCCATTAGCGAAATGGTTTCGATTCTTTCGCTTTTGTTCTTTTCACCCTCATTTTATGGCTTTTTTTTTCTTTCTTCATTATTCCAGCAGTCCATCTTATGCCTTTTTTTGTTGTTTTCCTTTACGGGTGCAACTCGCAAATGGCTTCTGTGGGTTTGTTGATTGTCCTTCAATGCGGGTCCCTGCAGGGGACTACTTTTAATTTCATGCTTGGCGGCGCACATTAGCTCATCTGTGTTAACTTACGCCTTTTCCTGTTTTAATGTTCTTTTCTTTTTAAGAAAAAAAATGATTGTTGATGAACAAAATTATTATAGTTTCGAGAGACGGTAGTTTTAATTCCTCTCTTCATACATTATACTTGTCTAGGTGGGGAATTTTATACATTACTTGTCGACGTTTTTGGCGGGTCTGGTGGTTGGTTTTGTGTCAGCATGGAGGCTGACACTGCTTGGTGTGGCCGTGATCCCGGGAATTGCATTTGCCGGTGGCTTATATGCTTATACATTGACTGGTTTGACCTCGAAGAGCCGCGAATCCTATGCAAATGCTGGCATTATTGCTGAGCAGGTGAGCTATTTCAACCTGACCTAATCTTAGAGTTCTTTAAGAGCTTTCTAAAGAAAGTCTTTTTTATTCATCTTCTAATGGAGAGGTTGAAACCATTATCAAAGGCCTTAGATTTGGAGAATTGAACAGAAGATCCTTTCATGTACTACTCTCTACGTTTTGATCATTAATCTTATGCACAGCCCATTGCACAAGTTCGGACCGTCTACTCTTACGTTGGTGAGACCAAGGTCCTTAATTCCTTCTCGGATGCAATTCAGAACACATTGAAGCTGGGGTACAAGGGAGGCATGGCCGAGGGTTTGGGTCTGGGATGTACCTATGGCATTGCTTGTATGTCGTGGGCTCTTGTTTTCTGGTATGCTGGTGTTTTCATTAGGAATGGACAGACTGATGGAGGAAAGGCATTCACTGCCATTTTCTCTGCCATTTTTGGTGGCATGTAAGCTCTTGACCATCCTTGTCTTCATAGAAGAAATAAGATGTATTGTTGATTTTGTATATTGAATTGTGGATTGTAGGGGCTTGTACTGAATCGTGTGTTGTAGGAGCTTTGGCCAGTCGTTCTCCAATCTTGGTGCATTCAGCAAAGGGAAAGCAACTGGGTACAAGTTGACGGAAATTATCAAGCAAAAGCCGACCATCGTTCAGGACAGTTCGGATGGCAAAATCCTGGCCGAGGTCAGCAGAAACATCGAATTCAAGAATGTAACTTTTAGTTATCCATCGAGACCTGATGTTATCATTTTGCGTGATTTATCTATTTTCTTTCCTGCGGGAAAGACACTGACTGTTGTTGGTGGTAGTGGATCAGGAAAGAGTACTGTTGTTTCTCTAATAGAACGCTTCTACGACCCTAATCAAGGTGATTCTGATGTTCTTCTTATAATTGTGTACTGACAACGTTTCAGCTTCAGATGATCACAGTATTGAGCTTCTGGTGTGTTTTGCTAAGCAGGGCAGGTTTTGCTGGGTAACCTGGTGATAGCCGAAGTGTTATCACCCTGGTCACCGAAGGACCCCGAAAAAGAAGGAGTCAGACACTTGAGGTACACGACTTTGGTAGCCCGCTAATACCAACTTTGGGAAATTAGTATATCGTCTCCCTCGGAAAGACGACCGGACTAACTTCGGAAACAGGGAATACCCCGAAGTAACAAGTCTGACTCCGGGAAAAGGCCCCTCGCTCCGAAGGCAGACATCGACCAAGGGGACCTCGGAGGCACGACAGAAGCCATCAAGGAGTCTATGACATTTCGCCCGCATACCTCGTACGCCACGCTCACATGTGCTCTGACATGTCGCCACTACCCACGTCTTGTCATGCAGGGCTACGCTTACCACAGCTCGTGGTCCGAGGAGCCTACAGGCGATTAGGGGCCCCCACGTCTAGAAGTACGGATAACATCCGTCCATACACGTGTCACAATCCAAAAAGCTCACCCCCTCATATATACATCAGGGGAATGGCCATTGAAAAGGGGGTATCTCTCCCTCCCTTCCGCTCTAGAGAGAACACGGCAGACAAGAATCTTTTGCCCTTACTACTGCCTCTCCTTCCTCTTATAGTGCTGACTTGAACGTCGGAAGCTCCTCCCTGAAAAAAGACTCTAGGAACCTCCTAATCCCTGTTTTTTGAGTGTTTCAGGCATGTACCCCTGAGGAACTCCCGTTCCGAGCTCTCTCCCATATCAGAAGTCCTTCCCGACTTCACTGTGCCCCCCGCTTGAGGATACTGCCGACCATTGTAGGCGATCCCCACAGAGCATCTCCTGTCGGGACCCGCCCATGCCTCCAGAAGTCCCTGCTACCGCCACCACCACACGTGGTGGAGACGATGCGAATCTGTATCATTTCGATGCAGATCTGCATCATTTGGCGCTATCTGTGGGAAGTTACTCCTAGGTCATCGTTGTTAAAACTCGGCATTCTAAGGACAAGGGACTTACAAAGTTCCCGTTCCCGCCAGAGGTCCAACCGGCAACCGAACAACTGCAGCAGGGACTTCTCTACCCAAGGGCGAATGTCTTCTGGCTATTACCATGGCCTTCCTGCGTAGGTTCCCACGCTCTGTCGTGGCCGAAATGACGCAACAGTTAGACTGAAGATGGCCGCCATTTGGCCGCACCCAAATTCGAGCCGAAGGCCCTCCTCATTGCTACCTTGTCGGGAGGAGAGTTCTATGTCAACTCACAAGAGTTCAGGGAAGTGGAGATCAACGAGATAAGTTCTCGATGGGAAGCATACCCCTCGAAATGCGATCTACGAGGAAAACAAGGTCAAGATGACCCAGACCTCCCCGTCGAAAGAGTTCTGCACCCGAAGAAAAGTCGTCATCTCCTTGGCAACAAAATCAGACCCAAAAGGCCGCTTACGCCTTGGTACTTGCAGGCCAAGGGTTGCGACTCTACTTCCAAGGACACGCTACCATTGTCCAGGAGTGACTCGCCTCTGCGCGACGTCATGAAAAAGAGTAGAGCATTCGGGAAGACCATCAAAGTGGTGCATCGAACTCGGAGAATAGTACATCACGTATGAGCCTAGAAGAGCAATGAAAGCCCAAGCCCTGGCAGACTTCATTGCTGGAAACCCAGAAATGGAAAATGCTGAAGCCAACGAGGGAGACCGAGCAGAGGAAGATCCAGAGTGGGAACTTCCTACCGAAGAAATCCTAAGCGCAGAGCAGCAAAGCGCTGAAGTAGCCCCTCGGGGGCCCGAGGGCAGGGAGGCCGCCAAAGCCATCAAATTTGGTCACCAAGGTGTTGGAGCCATCCAAGCGTGGCAACGCTGGGTATAGCAACCTCAGACAAAGGTACGAAATATCCTACAAAGAGGTATCTCGCAACTAAAGAGTCCTGAAAATCCTCATGAAGCGGCGAAAAGTGCGAACATCTTTCGGACGATATTCCCTAATTAAAAGGGGAAGTATATCGGCAAGGGTACGCAAGACCGTTACAGAGATGTAGCGGCAGAAGGGGTGCAAGACAAGTTCGCCCAGAAAGTGTGAAAAGGGCCGAAGACACGCCAGCACCTAAAAGACTGCCTTCGGAGTGAGTAACCCCGGAAGATCACCCTTTGCGGTACGGGGCATAGACCTCACCGGTCCACTCCCAACAGCACCCGAAGGAGTAAAGTTCTGCAGACTACTTCGCTAAGTGAAACAAAGCAGGACCCTTAGCAACGATTCCGACTAAAGATATACAAAAGCGCCTCCGAAGAAACATGATATGCAGATTTGGCATATCGATGGTGATAATGGCTGATAATGGCTCCCAGTCTATGGACAAGGGATTCGAAGAATTCGTCACCAACCTCGGAATAAAACTGCACTTTGACCCACTAGCTCAGCCCCGGAGCAACAGATAAGTGGAGGTAGCCAACAGAATTATAAACCAGAGACTATAAAAAAAGGGTTGCGAGAAGCAAAGGGAAAATGGCTAAGAAAACTTCCTACTGTACCTAGGAGTTATCAGACAAACTTCTCGAGGGGTCACAGGGGAGACACCTTCCTCACCTATCTCCAGTACGGAGGCCATTATCCATTTGAAGTAGTACGACCATCAGTTAAAATACGAGTGTTCGACGAAAAAGGAAACGACCTCGTGTTGAGAACTAAGCTTGACCTAGTTCGGCGAACACAAAGGAATGGCCGAACTCAAAAGAAAGGCCTTTCAGCAAAAAGTGGTCATGAGCGCAAACCTGCATGATAGGCTAAAAGGAACAACGAAGGGAGACCTCATCCTCCGAAAGGCCGAATATTGAACCCCAAAAACCGTTCCACGGAGTACTTCGGCCAAACGGGAAAAGGGCCTTATTTGGTCCTAGACGAGGTCCGAAATGGAGTATACAAGCTTGGCGACACCGAAGGAGGAAAACTGAAAAATGCATGGCACTCAGATGTCTTAAAGAAATTCTATACTTAGAATTTTAGATGAGAAAGTGTACAAGTGAGAAATTTCTCTAAGTACAGAAGTTTTCCCCTATCTGAAAGTACTCGCCGAACAAAGCTGAAGCACACGCTCCCGAAGGTCACGTTTTCCTTCCAAAGTTGGTTGGGTTATATGCCCAAAAAAGGTGAAGTCTATCGAATACGGCCGACGAGGGCAGGCTAAAATTTGCCTAAGGGAACTTCGCCAACAACAAACGTTTACCCGAAGGTTGGCCGATGAAACGAGCAAAGTGTACCTCTCCGAAGTCCCCTGACCGAAAGTGGTCGGGGCAACTAGGAAACAAAAAATTGCTCAAAAGACTTAACCAAATTATGAAGGAAAATTCATTGAAGAAGGTCTTGGTACAAGGAGAAGGTTACAAGAAGAAAAACACAAAGAAAAAAGAAGAAGGCAAAGGCCCTAGAATATCTAAGGGACCCCGGCGTCATGGGAAGCTCCGGCTCCTGTGTCTTTGGCCGCCGCCTTCGGTGCAGGAGGAGGGGCAAATGGCAGGTTGAGGAGCTCAACTTTCGACCAAGTCCACCGAGGACCCTCGGGAATATCCAGGGCAGCCAAGAAGGAAAGGTCAAGGTCTGGATATTTCTTCAGAAATTGGTGACGAGCTAGGCAGAAGCCGTCCTGAAAGGCAACCTTGGTCGCCTGAACGGCTTTGTCTTTTTCTATGTCCAAGTCGTCCGCCTCATTCTAAAGATCCGAAACCTCCTTCCGAAGATCTGCAACCTCCTTCTCCAGCTCCTTTATCTTCTTCTTCTTCTTTGAATCCTTCTTCAGCGAGTCGACCTTGGCTTGAAGTTCGGCGTTGTCAGCAAGAGCCTTTGTCAGGAGAGCCGCCTCTTCTTCTTTCTCCTTCTGAATGGCCTCATTGGCCGAGGATAAGCTCACAACCTTCTCACCAAGGTCGGACATCTTCTTGGAGAAATCCTTCAAGAGCTCCTCTTGGCCCTTCAAGAATTCCTCCCGAAGCTTGGCAACCCTCTCATTGGCTATTCGGCTCAACTCGGTGTTCGTCACAACCGAGTTAGCGCAGAAGACCTTGGCCTTCACTAATTTATCTTCAGCCCAAGCTCAGACCAAAGACTGCTTTGCTGCCCAAGCTCGAAGGTATCCACTATACCCCAGGAGCTACAAAAAAAAAGGTACTTAGTGAAATTTACACAAGGAAAGCCAAAACACTTAGACAAAAAAGTGGGAGGAAAAATGAAGAGGCCTGAAGAACTACCTGGGCAGCATGCTCGGAAACCTTAGCGGCAAGGGTATCCTCGGAGGCACACTCCTCGGCAACTGCCTTGAAGGAAGCCTAAGTGAGCACGCCCCTCGCCATCTGGGGAGCCATTTCCCGGCAATCCTCAGAGAACAGGTTCATGTCCTCCGTGAAAGACCAGAACGGCTCCCTTGGGACTTTGTCCTTCGGGATGTGGGAATCCCGAAGAGCCCACCTTCGGGCATGCTCAACCATCCAAGCTGAGGGCGCCAGATCCTCTGAAAAATTGAAAGCATAAGTCAGACAAAACTCCTTAACTATACAAGTTATGAGGATACGAGTATTAAAAAGGGGTAAGAGACAAACCAGGCGCAACCTCAGCAACGTCGTCATCGGAGTCCCGGACCTCCTCCACGTCGGCAGGAATATCTTTGCCTTTATCCCTTCGGCATTTTTCCAACTCCTCGGCAGAGGGACTCCCTGCCAAAGAGCCCAAAAGATCCACCGACGTGGTGGGACTCAACGAAGCAGGAACAGCGACCACCCCGGCAGGAACCTCGGCCGCAGTTTCAGGCTCGGCGGGAGTTTCAGGCTTGGTGGAAGTTGCAATGTCACCGCCGACCTCCGCCACATCCTCCGGGGGTGGAAGAAGGGTGTCCTTCTTCACCTTCTTGGCCGAAGACGGTCCGCTCCCAGTAGTCTTGCGCCTCTTGGAGACGCCTTTCTTCGTTTGTTCTCCCTTCTCGGCCTGACCAAGGAAGAGAGACTTATAGTAGGCAGCAGACTCGTCGCCCATCTCTGAAAAAGAGGGAAAACATCAATGTGAGTCCAGACAGGCACTTATGCTGAAAACTTTGAAAGGAAACTTACTTTCAAAAAAGGCTTCGTAAGTGAGCTCGCTTCGAAGGAGCTTCACTAGCCAAGAGTCCTTCCCCTCGGTAGCAGGAGCTGGCATGCCGAGATCCGTCTTATGCTCCTTAACTACCCCCAACTCCCGAAGGACCTCCTCGGTCATGAGCTTCCACATGATGGGGAAGGGGTAGAGAGAGCGTGGAGGGACCTCGGCATCCCAGTCGGCGACAGCTCGGATACGTCTGTCGAAGTCCTCAAACCTCGCCGCCAACTCGGGAGTTAGCAACTTCTTGGGATCCACGACATCCGTCTCCAGCTTTCCCCGAGCCCACTTAGTCGGAACATGCGACCAGGCCTCCGCCACCTTTAGGAAGAAGAACTTCCTTTGCCACCCCCGCCAGCTATCCTTGGTAGCGAAGGTGAACATGAATTTTTTGCTCCCAGATCCCTGAGGTAGCATGAAATAAAAGCCACCCTTCGGAACCGGATAGAGCTTGTAATACTGCATGAACAGGATAAAATGGGGTTCTACCCCGAAGACCCCGCACATGCAGAGAAAGGCGTTGAAATAGTAGTAAGAGTTGGGAGGAAGCTGATTTACGGCTATGCCATGAAATTGGCAAAAGTCGCAAATCATCTTTGGCGGAGGAAACCGAAGTCCGGCCTTCAGTTGGGCTCGAAAAACGGTAACCTCGTCGTCCCGATTCATAAAGCTAAAGTGACCGAGGTGGGGTAACCTCGTGGTGGCGTAGGAGGGAAGGAAAAATTTGGCTCTCCACTTCTCTAATTTCTCAGAAGTGGAGCAACAAGGGTGAGACATAAGAGGTTGCCAGCTCTCGGGAATAGGCGAAGACATGGTTGGCCAAAAAAGAGACTTCGAAAAGAAGAAAAATGACTTCGGGAAGCTAAAAGAAAAGCAGAAACCGAAGGATCTCTAGAGTCAGAACCCACCAAAAGTCTTGCCGAAGTCAGGGTTTGTGGACGCCGTCGTGAAAGGTGGCCGGAAGAAGCGCCGCCGTTAATACCGCCGCAAAAAAGGAGAAAAGGCACAAGAGCAGACGAGAGCAAAGTGAGAGCAAAGAAAAACAAATGAAGAGTATGACAGGAGGGGGCTTATATAGATCAAAAAAGGGCACCCGGAAGGGCGTCATAATGGCTGCGCGAAGGTGAAATGACGCCATAATTGCCCCTCACGCACGAAAAGATGTGCCCATCCCAACCAGCACCTGCCACGTGTCGCCCGTCACGAGAAACTAGGACGCGTTTTCTGACATCTTGAAAACCCTGGCGCACTGCTCCAGACTGACATACCTAGTTCCAAGACGTGGCGGTCCACTAGTCTATGGCAGGAAAAGTAAAAAGGTCGGGTACCTCGAGAACACTAAAGGGCAAACAGGTGACACTCGTCCGAACGAAGCATAACCCCTAAGTGGCGAAGTACCTCCCTTGCGAACGTCACACTTTGAGTCCCGAAAAGCGCTCCCAAAAGGACCACTAGTCGAAGCCTCCACTTCGGCATTCCGAAAGGGGGCATGTGATAGCTGAAGTGTTATCACCTTGGTCACCAAAGGATCCCGGAAAAGAGGGAGTAAGACACTTGAGGTACACGACCTCGGTAGCCCGCTAATACCAACCTTGGGAAATTAACATATCACCTCCCTCGGAAGGACGACCGGACTAACTTCGGAAATAGGGAATACCCCGAAGTACCAAGTCTGACTCCGGGAAAAGGCCCATCGCTCTGAAGGGAGATATTGACCAAGGGGACCTTGGAGGCACGACAGAAGCAATCAAGAAGCCTCTGACATTTCGCCCGCATACCTCGTACGCCGCCCTCACATGTGCTCTGACCCGCCACCACTACCCACGTCCTGTCATGCAGGGCTATGCTTGACACAGCTCGTGGCCCGAGGAGCCTGTAGGCAACTAGGGGCCCCCACTTCTAGAAATACGGATAACATTCGTCCATACACGTGTCACAATTCGAAGAGCTCACCCCCTCATATATACATCAGGGGAATAGCCATCGAAAAGGGGGTCTCTTTCCCTCCCTTCCGCTCTGGAGAGAACACGGCAGACAAGAATCTTTTGCCCTTACTACTGCCTCTCCTCCCTCCTATATTGCTGACTTGGGCGTAAGAGGCTCCTCCCTGGAAAAAGACTCTCAGGACCTCTTAACCCCTGTTTTCTGAGCGTTTCAAGCAGGTCCCCCTAAGGAACTCCCGTTCCGGGCTCTCTCCCATATCAGAAGTCCTTCCCGGCTTCACTGTGCCCCCCGCTTAAGGATGCCGCCGACCATTGTAGGCGATCCCCACAGAGCATCTCCTGTCGGGACCCGCCCGCACCTCCAGATGTGCCTGCTACCTCTACCACTACACGCGGTGGAGACGATGCGGATTTGCATCACCTAGATATCAAGATGCTGCAACTAAAATGGTTGAGAGATCAGATTGGACTGGTTAACTAAGAACCTGCCCTCTTTGCAACAACCATACTGGGGAACATTCTCTATGGAAAGCCTGATGCAACAATGGACGAAGTGGAAGCTGCTGCTTCTGCAGCAAATGCTCACAGCTTCATCACCTTACTTCCAAATGGGTATAACACCCAGGTTGGTGCAAACACAATAACTGTCTTGGAGTTGAATGCCATTCATGGTTTCCTTACAATTGAATATTTCTGTACAAAATATCAGGTGGGAGAACGAGGGGTCCAACACTCTGGTGGGGAGATGCAGAGAACTGTGATTGCGAGAGCTATGTTGAAAAATCCTAAGATATTGCTTCTAGATGAAGCTACCAATGCTCTTGATGCAGGCTCTGAAAGCATCGTTCAAGAGGCTCTAGATCGTCTTATGGTCAGAACTCGGAAAGACAACTGTAGTTGCTCACCGCCTCTCCACCATCAGAACAGTTGACTCCATTGCAGTTATTCAGCAAGGGCAAGTTGTGGAGACAGGAACCCATGAAGAGTTGGTTGCCAATGGAGGAGCATATACTTCTCCGATAAGATTCCAAAAAATGGTTGGCAACAGAGACTTCTCTGTTAATCACGTCTTAGCCATTCTCTGTTAACAAAGTCATTAAGCCTCCGATCTGGCAGCTTGCGAAACTTGAGCTATACTTACAGCCCAGGTACTGACGGCCGCATCAAAATGATCTCAAATGCTGAGACTGATCAGAAAAGCCGTGCGCCAGATGGCTATTCCTTCCGGCTTCTAAAGCTAAATGCCCCTGAATGGCCCTATTCAATAATGGCTGCTATAGGATCTATTCTTTCCAGCTTTATTGGCCCAACTTTTGTGATCGTGATGAGCAATATGATTGAGGTCTTCTACTATAGAAATCCTGCCTCCATGGAAAAGACGAAGGAGTATGTTTTCATCTACATAGGAGCTGGTCTTTATGCTGTTGTTGTGTATTTGATACAGCATTATTTCTTTAACATCATGGGAGAAAATCTCACTGCTAGAGTGAGGAGGATGATGCTTGCAGGTACGAATTTGTTGACGGAGATTCTCTTATGAGTTTGCCAAGTGTTGATTGTTGCTTATGCTATTTGTTTTAAATCAGCAATCTTGCGGAATGAAGTTGGATGGTTCGACGAAGAGGAGCACAATTCAAGCCTTCTTGCAGCACGGTTGGCAACGGATGCTGCAGATGTCAAATCTGCCATCGCAGAGAGGATCTCAGTGATTTCGCAGAACATGACTTCACTCCTCACCTCCTTCATAGTTGCTTTCATTGTGGAGTGGAGGGTTTCTCCTCATACTAGCCACCTTCCCTCTGCTGGTCCTCGCCAACTTTGCTCAGGTAAAGCTCAGCCAACTACTCACTTGGATGTCCCCCATAATTTTGGCAATGAAGCAGTTACAGGTAAGAAAACTAACTAAATCAGTAGAAAGAAAAGAAAAAATGAAAACAAAGACAAGGCATTGAATGAATTGCAGGTGTCTTTCACCCTTATCAATGAAGACTGCTACCACCACATAGTTGAGATTCTGCAGTCAGTAATAACTCCATCCACTCTGGAGGAAAAGAGCATGGAAAATTTCTGCGACAAGAATCATTCACTACTATAGTTGTTCTATAATCGAAATCTCTCATATGGAAATGTTAAAAGGTACTAAAATCGTATTAAAACTCTGTAGTGAAATGGTGTGAGCAAATAAATTAGAGATTAACTGAAATCTATGGAATCCAACTTGGCTTACATCTTGCTTTAGATGGCAAATGACCCCACTATGAAAAATCCAACGTGGCACCACAAGACTTCATTGCACGTGCTTCCATTGCCTGATTCATTAACTTTTCAGAAAAAAAAGACCTCGCCCAGAATATAATATGAAGCCGTTGATAACCGTGAACAATAAAGTAATCAAGATTCTATGATCACCCATAATCTGCCATCTGATGAAGCAGTGGCTAGTTTAGGCTTAGCTTATTTTCTTGAGGTTCATGGCTCTTCTTTCCTGGCTTTCTCTACTTAGTCAAAGTTTTCAACTCCTCCATTATCTCTCTCTCTCGTTTCCTGCCCTTTCTTTTTCCCCTTAGATTTTTGTCAGACACCGACGCTGCGCAACACTGTGTGTATCAGTCTGTGTCTGGATTTACAATGTTATTTTTTCAAGAGATTCTTGGCCCGTGATCTTATTATTTTGTGGCCACTACCTTCTTCCATTTAAGGCGTCAGGTTTTGCAGTATAACAATGAAAATCTAACAGTTACTCAGAAAAGGTCTACTCTAAAATGGCTCCAAGATAAAGCTTTTGAAGGGTTAGGGTCAATCTGCTTGGGGTTTTGTGACCCGGGTGCGTTTGGCAATGGTTTGGCGTGTGCATTCTACTAAACTTGCATGGGAAATGCCAAACTTGCAAAAGTTCTTTTCTTTATTGATTCAGTATTTTAAATTTAAGTATATCTTTCCTTTAATGACTTGCATAATTTATCAAAAAACTGTCACAGCAGAGTATAAAATTAAGAACGTGTAATCTGTTGACCTTATTTGTCAATAGTTGAAGTATTACTACCAGATAAGTTGGTGCACACTGTAGAATAGGATGGTGAGGGTCGTATTGGCTTGTCCTTGTAGGCGAAATCTGTTCCTCGGTCCTACATTGGAGTTACCTTGGTTTGGCTGTATTTGTTAATCAGATGTCCTTGGAGCATGAAAGCAAAGCTGGACAGAAACATGCAAAAGGAGGACTCTTTCTTGTTGCACAAACAATTGCTGGAAGATTCACTAGATCTATTTGTTATGATTGCTTAGATACATTATGTTGTTAGTTGAGTTATGTAAGCTGTTTTTCAGCTAGTTAGTTGCAAAAGATTAGGAAAGTAATCTTATCTTCTTATGTATTTAAGTTTGATGAAGTAAATGAAAAAGTAAGCTATTCCAGCATTTGTTTTAGCTTCTAAAAACCAACGTTGCTCTCATGTATTTTTCTCCAAAAAACCAACAAACTGGTATCAGAGCACATTTTCTCAAGGGGACCTGAGCACAAAAAAAACCAGTCCAAATGGATGCTGAAACACCCTTCAACGTTCTTACACCTCCAGTCTTCAATGGTTCAAATTTTCAAGCTTGGTCCATCAGAATGCAGGCTTTCCTCGAGGCCAATGACTTGTGGGAAGCCATTGAAGAAGATTATGAAGTACTCCCACTGGCAGAAAACCTAACAATGGCTCAAATAAAGAACCACAAAGAAAGGAAGCAAAGGAAGTCCAAAGCAAAGGCCACATTGTTCTCAGCCGTGTCATCTTCAATCTTCAACAGGATAATGGCACTTCAATCTGGCAAGGAGATATGGGACTACCTGAAACAAGAATATAAAGGCAGTGAGAAGATCAAAGGCATGCAGGCATTGAACCTGCTGCGAGAATTTGAAATGCAAAGGAAGAAGGAGACGGAACCTGTCAAGGAATACTTTGACAGGCTTCTAAACATAGCAAATCAAGTAAAGCTACTGGGCTCAAAGCTTGAGGATGCCAGGATTGTGCAAAAGGTTCTGGTCACACTTCCAGAAAAACTCGAAGCCACACTGTCTTCACTGGAAAACTCTAAGGATCTGACCAGCATCACTCTAACAGAACTCTTAAGTGCCTTGCAAGCTCAAGAACAAAGGAGACTTATGAGACAGGAAGGTTCTGTGGAAGGTGCTCTACAGGCCAAGACACCAAACACAAAAGGCAAGGCAGATAAAAGAAGAAAGGAAGGATCAAAAGCAAGTTCAGCTGCCAAAGGAGGAACCAACCCAATTCAGAAAAATCCATGTCCCCACTGCAAAAAACTCAATCATCCACCTGAGAGATGTTGGTGGAGGCCAGACCTCAAATGCAATAAGTGTGGTCAATTAGGACACATAGAATGAATCTGCAAGGAGCAACAGCAAACAGGATAGGCAAAGCAGGCTGATGGTGTGGAAGAGCAACTGTTCACAATGAGCTCCTTTGCAAGCACAACAGAAAGTTGGTTAATAGATAGTGGCTGCACCAATCACATGACGCATGACATAAAGTTGTTTAAGGAGCTGGACAGATCAGTGTCATCCAGAATAAAGATTGGAAATGGCGATTACTTAGAAGCAGAAGGCAAAGGAACCATAGCCATCAAAGGACACACAGGTTTGAAGTTAATTTCTGATGTACTCTATGTTCCTAACATAGATCAAAACCTGTTAAGTGTTGCCCAGCTACTTGAAAAAGGCTTCAAGGTACATTTCGAAGGTGGTTGCTGCATAATAAAGGATGGGGCAGATAAGGATATTTTCAAAGTCAGAATGCAGAACAAGAGCTTTGCACTGGACTTGGTAAAAGAAGATCAAGCGGCAGTAATGGTGACAGGAGGTGATATCATGCTATGGCACAGGAGGTTAGGACATTTTCATCATGGTGCTCTACAGCATCTGAAGAAGAGAGAAATGGTTTTAGGCTTGCCTGCACTCGAGGAAAACCTACCCTTGTGTGCAGCCTGTCATCTTGGGAAACAAGTAGGCTACCTTTCCCACGAAGCAAAACATGGAAAGCAACCAGGAAGCTTCAGTTGGTACACACTGATGGAGGTGGCCCTCTTAAAACTCCATCCCTAAATGGAAGTAAGTACTATTTGACTTTCATTGATGACTATACAAAGATGTGTTGGATCTACTTTCTGAAACAAAAATCAAATGTTGCTGACATTTTATGGAAATTTAAGGCCTGGATTGAGAATCAAAATGGCACAGAATTACTGACTATAAGGTCAGACAATGGGGGAGAATACACCTCAGCAAGGTTCAACCAATTCTGTCATGAAGCTGGCATAGAACATCAGAGCTGCAATATCTATCTCCAAAGATCCTGTGTTTCATGGGAAGACTAAACACTTCAAACTGAAGCTGTATTTCTTGAGAAAAGTTTAAAAGGAAGGAGAAGTAAGGCTCATTCACTGCAATACACAAGATCAAGAGGCAGACATTTTCACCAAAGCATTACCTAAAGCTCGGTTTGGGCATCTAAGGGAAAGACTAGGAATTGTGAGCTCCAAGGACAAGGAGGAGTGTTAATCAGAAGTCCTTGTAGCATGAAAGCAAAGCTGGACAGAAACGTGCAAAAGGAGGACTCTTTCTTGTTGCACAAACAATTGCTGGAAGATTCACTAGATCTATTTGTTATGATTGCTTAGATACATTATGTTGTTAGTTGAGTTATGTAAGCTGTTTTTCAGCTAGTTAGTTGCAAAAGATTAGGAAAGTAATCTTATCTTCTTATGTATTTAAGTTTGATGAAGTAAATGAAAAAGTAAGCTATTCCAGCATTTGTTTTAGCTTCTAAAAACCAACGTTACTCTCCTGCATTTTTCTCCAAAAAACCAACAGTATTAAGATGGGCCCACCCCATTGAAGCTACTTGACTGAGCCATTTACAACTTCGAGAGCAAGTGTTTCTACTTAAATGGAGAAAAAAACAAATAGTGTGGAGTAATTATATGATACCACCCGTTATACATAGCTGTTGGACCCCATACTTGGGCATTGAAATGCGGGGTCTCTCACAGCCTTCAACGATTAATGTTTAAAATAGGAAATGATGGCCTGCAAATGACTGACAAGTAAAAGATGAGTATGGAGTCTAGATTCTGGACTTTGAATGGACCATCTTTTTATGTATTACCAAGATTTGGGCTGTAGATTTTGCTCTAGTACAATTCTGTTTATTTCCTTGATTGCAGCAACTCTCTCTCAAAGGATTTGCTGGTGATACAGCCAAGGCACATGCAAAAACTAGTATGATTGCCGGTGAGGGTGTAAGTAACATCAGAACCATTGCGGCTTTCAATGCACAAAACAAGGTCCTCTCTCTGTTTTCTCATGAACTACGTGTTCCAGAGCTGCGAAGCCTGCGCCACAGCCAAACCGCTGGCCTCCTTTGTGGCCTCTCACAGCTAGCTCTCCATGCTTCTGAAGCTCTTAGGGTAAATTGCACCCGCTACCCCCAATCTTTAATTATTGTCTCATTTCTAACCCTAACCTTCACTTTGCTCGTAGCGTATCCCTAACCTCAATAAATCGTTTCATTTTAGCCCCCTTTTGGACGGAAATAGTTATCTTGGATGGAAAAAGCCACGTCACCAAATTACTGTAGGGGAAAATACTTGTTCTAACCATTGTAAAAATCACCTTTCCCAAAAATGCCTTAAAACTTTTAAATCTAACAAAAAAACCTTAAAATTTCTCCGACAACTCTCTCCTCCCTTTCTCGCCTTCAGCCCTCTCCGTCACCGGCAGTCGGCCAGTCGGCCTCCCCCTTTCGTTTCCGTCTCGACCTTTCACCCTTCTTCGTCGCTCTCCCTTTCACCCTTCTCCGTCTCTATCCATCTGCCTCGTCTCCATCTTGGCCTTCCCCTTCGCCTCGGTCTAAGCCTTTCGCCCTAACTCTATTCTCGATCCCCGATCCGAATCTCTGCAAACGAACTCTATTCCCGAGGTGGGTCTTCCGTCTCCGCTGTCTTCTAGCTCTCTTCTTCCTTCCTCTTCTTTCTCTAAGGGCGAACCCCAGAATCTATAGGCTAGAGAAGAGGATCTATATGGAGTAGATCTACAGCGAGTAAATAGCAGAGCATTTTTTGGAGGGGAGTGGGACCAAGAAGAAACAGAGACTTTCGGTTCTTCTATCTCTTCGTATTCACTTTGTTCTTCGTTCCTATGACCCGAATATTCGTATTCGGTTCGAAGTCTTGACCCAATGCCGGGGGAATCCTCACTGACTTTCTCCTCTTTCCGGAAACCGCCATGGAAGAACATTACCCATTTCCTCCAAGAAGGTGTAGTCAGCTTCGGTTTGGATTTCACAACGAGTCGGTGGCAGAACAGAGCTGCTCGGATCCACCTGCAGCGTTTCCGGGTCTCGGAACCGGGTTTTCCGGCGGATTGCTTGGAGCGCCTGGCACGGACCTGGCCCATGCATGTGACCTTCGGAGAGGAGGGCTCCTGGGTCTCAACGGCCGCGTTTCACTTCCGGACAAATATTGGGCTGGTTTGAAGGAATTCAAAAAAATGGGAAAGAGAGAAAGGGTCAAAGGTCATTAGGGTTTAAGGAATGGTATAATAGCCAATTTGATTGCTAAAAGTATAACCAGCTGCCGGCGACGGAGAGGGCAAAGCTGAAGGCGAGAGAGGGAGGAGAGAGTTGGCCGGAGAAATTTTAAGGTTTTTTTGTTAGATTTAAAAGTTTTAAGGTATTTTTGGGAAAGGTGATTTTCACAATGGTTAGAACAAGTATTTTTCCCTACAGTAATCTGGTGACGTGGCTTTTTCCATCCAAGATAACTATTTCCGTCCAAAATGGGGCTAAAATGAAACGATTTATTGAGGTTAAGGATACGCTACGAGCAAAGTGAAGGTTAGGGTTAGAAATGAGACAATAATTAAAGGTTGAGGGTAGCGGGTGCAATTTACCCGAAGCTCTTATGCTCTGGTATGGCTCACACCTGGCAGCAAGGGTGTTTCTAAATTCTCAAATGTGATAAAGGTTTTCGTGGTATTGGTCATCACTGCAAATTCTGTAGCAGAACTGTTAGTCTTGCCCCTGAGATCATCAGGGGTGGTGAAGCTGTTGGTTCCGTGTTTGCAATTTTGGATCGTCACACCAGAATAGACCCTAATGACCCTGATGCCGAGCGAGTTGAATCAATTCGTGGGGAAATTGAACTTAGACATGTCGATTTTGTGTATCCTTTGTGACCTGATGTAACTGTGTTTAAAGATCTTAACCTTAGAATCCGTGCTGGCCAAAGCCAAGCTCTTGTTGGTGCCAGTGGTTCTGGGAAGAGTTCTGTCATTGCACTGATAGAGCGTTTCTATGATCCAGTTGCCGGTATAGTTATGATCGATAGCAAGGATATCAGGCGATTAAATTTGCAGTCCCTCAGGCTTAAAATTGGATTGGTGCAACAAGAGCCTGCCCTTTTCGCAGCAAGCATTTTTTATAACATTGCATGTGGGAAAGAAGGGGCTACTGAAGCTGAAGTGACGAGGCAGGCAGCCCGGGTGGCTAATGTACATGGTTTTGTTAGTGCACTGCCTGATGGCTACAAAACTCCTGTTGGTGAAAGAGGGGTTCAGCTCTCTGGGGGACAGAAACAAAGGATCGCAATCGCGAGGGCTGTGCTAAAAAACCCAACAGTCCTATTGCTTGATGAGGCCACAAGTGCACCGGATGCTGAATCTGAGTGCGTCGTTCAAGAAGCACTGGAGAGGTTAATGAGGGGCCGAACCACAGTCCTCGTAGCTCACCGGTTGTCTACAATCAGAAATATGGACAATATCGGAGTAGTTCACGATGGGCGAATAGTTGAACAAAGCAGTCATGCCGAACTGATCAGCCGACCTGAAAGTGCCTACTCGAGGCTCTTGCAGTTACAGCACCATCACATATGAGGGTTTTTGGTCAAGCAACATGACGTGGTTGGTTGGTAATATGCTTAGGGCCCCATCAAACCTTGTGCTTCCATCTTTCTCTTATGATGATGATAGTTGTAGATGTGTTGAACAATTGCCCCATTTCCAAAATGGAGCGCCTAATGCTAAATGAGTTAAATTATTGATCTTTACCTTTTGTTTTCTTTATTAGATTTTACTACACTGAAAGGGGCGGAGTCTACTCTCAACTTTCCAGCCCCAGTGAGAAATCTTTTCCTTGTTAGGCCTGCTCTGCTAAATTACATGTGTTTGCTAAAGGTTTCCTTTTGGTTACAGCCAGTAGCCCACACAAAAGTTTAGAAAGGAAAAGCCTAGAAAGAAAAAGGGGAATGCCAATCTGTTGCTGGTGGCTTGAATTATTGTAAAGCAAAAGATGTTAGATGTAAAGTTGAAATCATGAAGGAAGAAAACTAAAATATGGGCTACAAAAACTGAAATCAGATGGGTCCATTTTTTTTTTTCACTGATTCCAGTTCTACATTCCCTCAAAACCCTTAGGCCCTACCCTAGTACCTGGACTAAATAGTTGTGTTTACCAAAAGTAGGATAGCAATGCAATATACGTGATCTGTAAAAAATGTTTAGCAGAAAGCAAGTTTTCTATAAGATCATCCGACAGGAACCGTTTTAAATGTATCTTTATATTGAGAGAGAGAGAGAGAGAGAGAGAGAGAGAGAGAGAGAGAGAGAGAGAGAGAGAGAGAGAGAGAATCCATGAGAAGTGGCCCCCTAAGCATTTGCAGAAGAAGAGCAAAGCTGCAAATGGTATGGCAAATGACAGGAAAAAAAACAAAAGCAGAGATTGGGCGGGACATTTTTATGTTGATTTTAGAAAAAGACTTAACCTACAAGATTTCTTTTCCCCTTCCCTTCTTCTCTAAAAATTTGATTACGACTTTGCAGATATGATTTTTGGCTGTGCGGCAGAGGGATATATGAGCCTGCAGCTTGCTTGCTGAAAAGATTTATTATGGAGCCATAATTGTTGTTGCAGTTCTTTGCTCGATGCCTTCCCAAAATCTCATCAAGATTTATTATGGAGCCATAATTGTTGTTGCAGTTCTTTGTTCGATGCCTTCCCAAAAACTCATCATTCTTTTCAGTTATTTGACAACTTCCACTATATTATGGTTCTTGAAGAAGAATCGCAATTTAGTGTTTCAAAAATAAGTAAGGTCGTCTTTCTTTGTCCATACTAGTTTATGACTGACTTTTTATGAAAGGTGTAAACTTTATGGTAGGTCCATTAACTATTTGCTTATCCTATCTAGGTCATGTAACCTCATGTTGTTCTAATGAACTTCTTTATTTCATATAGTGCATTCAATCTGGGTACTTACTATTATTATTATTCGAGCTATTAATTTTGACTTAATCTTAATGGAAAATTATTAGTGGAAAATGACAACTCTAGTCCCTGGATTTTCTTCATCACATTCCTAGCACCCTTGACTTTATTTAGCGTACTTCCAACACCCTAAACTCCCAAAAACAAAACAATCAATTGGTTTACTGGTTTCCAGATATATGTAAAATAAAATTACCCTAATAACTTTAGTAATCTGCTTGTTTTCTATAATAATTTCACCAGAAAACTTGTTTTCCTAATCTGACAATCACCTAGCAAACTGATTGGCACCAAATTCGGATGTCTCATACCCATTAGTGGCTCCACTGACACTTCACCACTGGAATGCTTCCTCCCCATCAGGTGTCGGAGAAGACGAGCTCCAATGACCTAATTGGTGGTAGTGGACAGGCCTCCTCGCACAAGAGCATGCAAGAATTTGGCCTCCCGTCCTTTCTCCTTCACCTGCTTCATCTCATTGCCTCTTTTCTCCTTCCCTGGCCTTGATCCATCACTTTTGTCACCTCCTTCCCTGACCTCATCTCTTTACATCGACCTTTCCCTTTGATCTTGAACTTGTCATTCAATCATCCATCACCCATCATCCCCGCTTGGAGACTCACACGAGTTAGTCCCTAAAGATGGACTCATTGCAACTTAGTCCTTTAAACTTGATAAATATTGTAAATTAGTCCTGTAACTTGGAAAGTCTATGCGCCTCAGTCCTTTTAATGGTCATGGCTGCCACGTGTTATTAACAACATGTCCTACCTCCCTATTTCCATCTTCACAATGTATCAATAGCTACTGGAGCAGCCAACCACCATTCGTCGGCCTCGGCTATTGACTAGTGATATCGACCTCAGCTACTGGATGCATCTAGATGGGGTAGCGAGGCTACCAGGGGACCGGTAACCCTGGTGGCGCTTCCCCGTGCCTGGCTTCTACCTTCTGCGACTATCGACCTTCTTCAACGATCAACTTTAAAAAAAACACTAACGCCTTAAATTCCGACAAATGGACATATAATTATGGGGGTTTCGCTTTTTGAAGGCTGCTGAAAATAAAGGAATCAATCACATTCATCAATTCCATACAGAAGGCATTTAATTTCAAAAATTAAGGTTAGGGTTTTAAATAATTTTAAAAAACCAGATTTGATTCAAACAAAAATTGAAACAAACCATGAAAAATTGATGCCTAAAACCATGGGGCTATTATTGTGCAGCTTGAATATTACAAAACCGAGTCATTCAATTGTGATTTTCAGGAATTGGTGGCACCCAAAGATGTACTGGAGTATTTGGCCTTTAGGGAAAATTTTTAAGTTCCATGGTTTCTGGTAACCTGAATCCTAACCCAATTCCTCCTGCCATGTCCAAGTGGGCTAAGCAGTGTCATCCATCTTGCCATCCAATTAGAGACAGACGAGGTTGCAACATTTATCAAACTTAAAGGATTAAGTCACGATGAGTCACACTTTAGGTACTAACTCGTGTGAGTAACCAAAGTTAAGGGATCTTTGGCACATTTAGGCCATTTTAAAATGCTATACTTTAGTACTTTTTTTGTTTTTTTTTTCTAGGTTTCATATAAAGGACAGCTCTATATGTTAGTTGGAAAGCAATAATCAATATTTATGAAATAAATAGAGAAAAGTAAAAAAGTATTCATGATATTAATTTATTTCCATAAACAAAAAGAAAAAACCAATTTTTGTAGGTGACAATGTTAACCCTATTTAAAAATGTGATGGATTTTTCCCCAAATTACCTAAATAGACAATTCACCATTTTATGTTGTGCTTGGTGTATGTTTATGGATTTTGTTTTTGGTGTTTATGGATATTTTGATTTGACATTGCTTCATACTCAAAAAGAAAAGAAAGTAAGTTACACATGAGCCAAACTTGGAGATGGAAGTATTATTTCATTTCTGCAACAACTTGTTCTTTTATACTACTCCTTCAGTTCCAAAAGTTTTGCTTCATTTATTTTTGGCAATTAATTTAGAATTTTTTATTTTCAACATTTTAATATATAAATAAAAAATATTTGTATATGAATGATAACCCAAGATATGTAGTTTCTAAATATATATTTCTTTATTTTTTCTAACAAACAATAATATGAATAATATAAAGTTAAAACACAACAAAAAATCAAATGTATAAAACTTTTGAGGCGGAGGGAGCACAGTTTTTACATGTTAATAGTCATTGGCTCCTCCTTTGTTCATATCCTAGTTTCCTACCTAGGATTTCAGCTGTCTCCAAGCATCGCAGCTAAAATTAGTCACTCTAAAGTAACCTTCAGAACCTGTGGAGGTCAACTGTACTCATGAAGATGGTTGCTTCTGCACTAGACTTTAGGATAAATATTTCCTCAATAGAACAATAGCAAATTTTTCATATTTAATCTCATTGTCTTTGACCCCTTAGCTCATAGTAACTAGTGATGCCCATCATCATCTCCACTACGTGTCCTGATGAGGGTGGCAGGATCTTTCAATGGTGGAAGAACGTCCGGAGAGGATATATTCTGAGAGGAACACCTGGGAAACACAGAAAAATAAGGGCTAAAAGGTCCCCGGGGTGTTTTTCCGGGGAGGAGTCTCTGATGCCCAAGTCAGTTGGGAATACCAGCAAATAGGGAAGGGAGAGATTGTCTTACGAAGAAAGAGAGAAAGAGCCCCCCCTTTTACCAGAAATGTCTCCCATTATTTATATGAGGTAGATGGGAGATGTCCGTTTCGCCATAAGCTATCCAGATCATGACATGGTTCGGTTGGATGCGACTTGTACATCCAAAGAGACCCTTAGCCAACCATAAGTCATTCGGCCGAAAGCCTATACCCTTTGAGAACAGTGTGTTAGAGCGTTTCTGGAGGCGGCATGTCGGGAGTCGTACGAGTACGGTATGTTAAAAACTCCTACGTTGTCAAATTGCACGTCCACGTGGCCTTCCAAAGTGACCGAATTCCCATGAGGTTTAGGAGTCCCTCGGGGAGGTGAACATCTTCGGAGGGAGGTCCCTCGCTTCTAGAGAGACACCTTCGGCTAGACACTCCCGAGGTTAGACTTGGATCCTTGGTGATGCTACTCTCGAGGATACGTCCCGAAGGCGGTCCAAGGAATGACCGTAGATGGGCTTAGGCTTGTGGAATCATTCCGAGGTTATCCTCAAGAGAAGTGATGACCCTCTATGGCCAAAGTTTACCAGACGTGTCCTCCGAAGGTCAACGCCTATCAGGCTTACCTGAGGGTGCTTAAGGCCCTCTCTTTGCCCAGGTCGGGTCATCTATTCCTGGCCAAAAGTGATGCGTTGGCCCACAAGGATGTACAGGCGTGAGGTCCTCCAGGGGCGATGGCCCTTTGGCTATCAACTAGGTAGATTATATAGAATACAAAAGTGAAGTTAAGCAATTCATCAGCAAATTCACAAATACGAGACGCAAAACCATAAGGTCATCATGGTCCATGTATGAAAAATCCAACTTACAGACTGATTTATGCAAG